>OMNW01010499.1:33722-63136 GCA_900303245.1 Selene dorsalis
GTGTATTTGACTTATATTTTGCTGATGGCTTATGTAGTGGATGGTTTCCTTAAGTGTGTGTGTGTGTTTGTGTGTGTGTGTGTGTGTGTGTGAGTGAGTGAGCGTGTAAACCATTAAATTTTATGGTGAAGACATGTTTTAAGGTTAGGGTAGGAATCAGGGTTAAGCAAGTAGTAGTTATGGTTAAAGTCTCCAGGAAATGAGTGTAGTCATGGAGACACAACCATTTGTGTGTGTGTGTTTGCTGAGGCACACTGCATGACTCATTTACAGTGGAAAATAAGGGTTTTCCCAGTTCTCATTAATAGCTTTGGCTCTGTACTCTACGCTTGACAAAATCATTACATGTACACAACTGGGATAGAGAAGTTTTACCACATATTCAAATATTCAAACATGCCAGCAGATACGTCATTGTTACAAAGCAGCTGGTTATGAACTGATGGACATTTTTGGATCGTGAAATCTACTTTCTGTATAAACTTTATTCATTTGCTCGGCGCTGTTAGCTAAGGACATAGTGCGGAAAAGAAGGTATGAGTGATCTTACCAACCGTGAATGATAAAGAGCAGAGTTATTTTGATGAGAATATAATGACTAGCTGGTACCGCCTTCTAATGACAGAACTGAAGCAGCTCTCTGTAGAGTCTTGACAACCTCCACGTATACATCTAATTTTCATTTATAAACAGTGTAGCCTATTGCTCTTACTACGACTGCTTGGTTCATTAACTATCTTAATATAAGCAGTTGCATTTTACAATAACATGTTGTCCCTCTCTGCAGTCAGCATATGCTGTGCCTATGTGTGTGCTTGCTTGCTTGCCATTCTATTAATAGCAGACCTCCAGTAGCTGACCCTGCATTAACACATGTTGTCAGTCAGCAGGCCAGATTATGATCCATCAGATTGTTACTCCACCATCTGGGCTGAGATTTCTCAGATTCTCTTTCACCAGATGTACACATTATACATGATTACTGTACATACTGTACATTACTTTAATAAAATAGGCGAGGAGGGTAGGACGGGCATTCTTGTTGCAGTGAAACTATGATATGCAGTGTGTAGAATGTGGAAATATATCAAGTTTGTACACCTCACCAGTGAATGTCCTGTGAATACACAATACACAATTGAATATGTTTTGGCTTTGTGTACATTTTGACTTCAGTTATATGTGTACATTGCTTTATGGAATGAAAAAAACAAACCACCCAAGAGTATTGGGTCATCAGTGGAGGAACAATGTGACTATAGTTTAAGACTGGCCTGTTTTGCCTTACTTTTCGTACATATACAATATTTATACAACATACACACACACACACACACACTCATATGGATAAATACTACCTGTCCACAGACATGCACACACAGCCAGTAAAGGATTTGTTTTTAGAACTGAGGGTCAGTGGGACTTCTGGCATACAGTACATACCTCCACTAGGGGGAACCAGGTGGTGAGGCCCCACTCAAGAGGCACTAATCCTGGGTCACTGCTGGCTGTTAATGGCCCGGAGCCTGAAACTTCTGTGTCAAACACATAACCTGCTGCCATGAATCAACACAGCTTTACAGAGGACACAAATGCAGCAGAGACAGTGTGCTGAGGGATTAAACACACAACTCAGTACTGTATGTTCAGTATGTTAATAACAATCACCCTCACGCACACACACACACACAGACGAAAGCTGTTAGGGAATGTTTGTTTGGACATACAAATGATGAACTCATAATTTGTACTCTTGCTTTGCTCAGTTTATAGATGGGTGTGTGTGAAGTGTGGTGCTAAAGGTTTTTTTTTATTTGCTCACTTTAAAGTTGTGCAAGAACATACACGTGATTAAACAATGTGTTGGCTTTGCGTATGCATGTGTGTGTTTGCGTGTGTTAACTTGCAAGAGGGTGAGGCAGAGGGTGGGGTGCATTTGTGGATGTTAGGTAATGCAGAACAGCTGACAGTTCTGCTTCACACACACACACATACACACATTAGCACACTGCACAATAAGACTACTGCTCTGTCATCGAGTGCTTACCGCTTCCTCCTCCTCTCCACTCGTCTCCTCCCTCCATCCACATATAGTATAGTACTACATGCTCTAGTTGACAGCTCATGCCGAGCCAGCACATTCCACATTATTACTACTTCAGATGTTTGTGGCCCAGAAGCTTGCTGATTGGCTGAGCCACCTCTGACACGGACGCTATTGAGAACCAATGAAGAGGCTGCTCTGGGGACTGAGCACACAGACAGTGAATTCAAAGGGAACTCCCTCTACTGGGTAACACAGATAATGTTTGGATTTAATGTAAACACAGACTCAAGCGTCTATTAATGCAATGGGATGTAATATTCACTTCACTGAGGATGCTGAGTTGGTCTTCTAACATTGGCTCATATTCCCATTGGCTGAACATAAAACATGATGTGCTCTATTATTTCACACTCTGTTACTCTCCCTGCCTCCCTCCTCTCCATCTACTATCATTTTACATAAATCCTCCATATATGAATATATGCACATGCAATTTTCCTCCTTCTCCTTCCAATTCACCAGAATCACTTCCTGCCTTGTCTTCACTCTGAGCTGCTGTTCTGCGCTGGGTAGAAGTGAGCTTTTGCCTCACAAATACACACACTAGAATGAATTTCCTTATTGACACACTGCTAATGCACAACAGCTTCACATTGTTTAAACAGACACATGCAGATGCAAAAGAAGCATCAGTTTCAAGCACAAAGACCTGTTGTGGACTTGGAGAGCATTCAAAAGCCTGGAATGAGTTTCTGTGAGGTATCTGGGGGTGGAATGTCCCTCTATTAAAAAAAACCCCATGAAATATGAGCTTGCCGAGTCAGACGGAAAGTCCAGTTGTGAAAGAATTGTAAAAGGTGAGTCATGCTGCATATCTGCGTGTGTGCATGCAGGTGTGAGAGAGACAGCTGCAATCATTAAACTAAAATTTCCTAAATTTCACTAAATAACAGTGACTCAGTGACTGTGATCATTACTGATTTTATACTTCCACTTAATTGAATTTTTACAACTTGAAGGTGCTGTATGTATCACAGTTTTTATAGTATCAAAGGGTAAAAACAATATGTACAATCTGAAAGGTGTCATTCAGAGTGATGATCTAAAGAACTCTGCCTGTCTCCTCAACTTTCATCTCACTGTTTTTGGTTTCAAGTGTTTTCAGTAAATGATGATAATCACACTATAAGATACCAACCCCGCAGACAAATCAGCAGACAGACAAAGTCAGTGATTAGCTGGTGAAGGATCTGAAGAACCAGATGATTCCTTCAGGATTTGTAAACTGGCCAGAGCCACCACTCTGTATAAATGATAGTTTTGCTTTGTGTCTGCTGGATTTGTACTTAGGCTAACACACTGTTTGCCAACACCTTCATGATATCGCCTTCACAAAAGAGATATTATGTCAGAGTGTTTAGAGCTTGTTTCTGCAGCACACAGGAGGCCAGGATATCAGTGAAGGCAGCTTCAATACAAAGCACAATCCTTGAAGGCTGCGTTTGAAGATAGGAGTATGTTTGGTTGCTGTTTGTTCGCTGCCTGGTGTTTTCCTCCATCCCTAAACTGTCACTGATTTGTGTTTCAGATGGTTTGAGTGAAGCTAACATTTCACTATTCCCTGAAGTTGGTTACAACTTCACAATCACAAGCCAGGCTGGTGATTCAAATCCACTGATAAAGACTAACTATTAACTATTAACAAAGGACACCTGACATGTTCAAAGACGAGGCATAAAGCAGCAAATACTCGGTCAACAGTTTTGTGACAGCTTGCCTTCAAAGCTACTGTTCTGATGAAGTTGTCTTTTCTGGAGTCCATATGATGTGTATGTGTATATATATATATATATATGTATATATGCTGTACTAAGTGAAGTTCAAAGGCATTGTCACCTATCCTTAAGTGCCTTCCTCAGTCTTCTTTGGTTGTGTTTGTGTGTGTGCACATGGGCGTGTGTATGTGTCTGTTTGTGTTTAGTGTGCGTGTTCATGCTGTGTGTGTGTGCATGACAGAGAGCAAACAGAGAAAGCTGAGCTGTGCGGGGCATTTCTTGTATAATAACTGAGCGCTTTATTGGGGCTGGTTGAATTTTAATAGAGTTCTGCGGGGTATTCCATCGCCTCTGGTCCCACGGCTCGAAGATCAGAGAGAATTTTCAAGCATGGTGTCCCTCAGCCTCTCACAGTCTCTCCCTCTCTCCCTCTCTCTCATTCTTTCTCTCGTCCTCCCCTTTTTTTCCTCCTCTGCTCTTCCCATTTTTTGCACTCTCCCCCTTTTCTCATTTTGAACTCCCTTTTCCAATCCTTTCCTTCCTCTTGGGCTTTTGTCTCTCTCTTAATCCCTTTCTGTGTCTCACACTTTCTGTTGCTTTCTCTCCCCACTCTGTCTCCCTGTGAAATTTGTATTAGAGCCACTTGAGGCGTAATTATTGCTAAGCCTCTCTCAGCTCCCTGGCACAGAGAACAACTCATGACTCTCAGCACAAAAACTTGCTACTGAAGGACAAAATGCTGTGATGAACTTTTAAAATCATGCACAATGGCTGACAAAATGTTTGGATAGTTTTTTCCAGGCACAGAGATTATACAACAGAAAGCTAATTTTCTCACTGCCTCACAGCCATTTAAGGAGTTTAATACTTTTTTGCTCATATCTAAGTTCTACAAGCTCAAAATTTATGGTGGATGTTGCACATTTATAATTCAGATGTCACATTTACATATGTTCTAACGCTCCACACGTGCACTATAGACCACGCGTGGGTGCAAGTGCAAGCTCCAGATTGATCTACTGATCCTTGAAGGCCAGAGCTTGGAAGTAATCATAAACAAAGGGAGCAATGACAGAAATGAACAGATAAAGAGTGCATGATGCACAAACACATCAGAAGGAAACTGAAAAAAAAGAAAAGAAACTAAAGCTAGTAAAGTCTTGAATGGTGGATCTGATTTGTGTTTTTTGTTTCATTTGTGTGCATGTTGGAGTGAGAAAGTTGGCAAGAGACTGGTGCTGATTACTAATTCATAAGGATTAATGGTTGCTATTTAAAAACCTACCATTTTGAGGAGAGCCGAATGAACGTTGTGTCTTCTACCGGGACCATAAGACAAAATATGCCCCTGGCTAATCTTGCATGAACATGGCTCATAAAAATTCAACTCTGCAGCAATTTGGCACTGGAAATGAGAAACTGAGAGGTAGTTATGCATTAGTTCATGTCACCTAAATCAACTGTGTCTGTTTAACACAACTTGACATTTAGGTAATCTTACTTTTCTAAGAAAATTCATTAAACACAAAGGTTATTTGTCAGTGTAAGGTGTGTTTTACTAGTAGCCTGGTATCTAGAGTTGCTAAATCAAAGATAATTAGATTTAACAAACATTTGTCCTCTGTCTAGGTGGCACGGTGGTAAAGCGGGTAGCACTGATGCCTGTCAGTAAGAAGGTTCGGGTTTTTGTTCTTTGTATGTCAGTCCTGAAATAGCCTGGTGACCTGTCCAGGGTGTACCCCACCCTCCCCCTGTGTCACCTGGGATTGGTTCCAGTCCCTATACAACCCTGCATCGGTAAGCCATATAGACAGTGGATACAGTGGATGCAGTGGATGCAGTGGATGCAGTGGATGCAGTGGATGGATGGATGGATGGATGGATGGATGGATGGATGGATGGATGGATGGATGGATGGATGGATGGATGGATGGATGGATGGATGGATGATCCAAAAAGTAGCTCTATAAATTCCTTAATATATGTGATTGGATTGTGAACACACTGTTTCCTGTTAAAGCGAAAACATTTTTTTTAATGAAGAGATTTTTGTCTTTATTTCGCTCTGAATTCTGGGAACAAAAATGTGATGTCAGATATGTCTGTGGTATATAGCCAGAAACTGATGACAGTTGGTGGGTTAGTTTGGTCCCAACTCAAATCTGCTTCCTACACAGTCCTGATGGAGCAGATTAGAGCTGTTGAGAGTTTAGCTCTCTCTAAATAATAATAACTGAGGATATTTTTGTCTTGTTGTTGTTTTTTTACTTTGATCCTGATTCAGTGGTTAATATTTAATGTTACAGAGACACAGAGATTTGACAGCTTAAAAGAAAAACCTAAATCGAAGAAACATTTAGAAAAAGAAAAGAAAGGTTGCTTAAGAATATTAAGGTGAGGCATTGTGTTTACTTTTTATCTCACAATTTTAGATTGGCTCTATAACACCCCATTCACTCACACACAGACATGCACACATAGTTCAGTTTTGCACCTGCACCTTCACTGTACGGGCATATAACTGACCAGGCCTCAGATCTGTATATTCACACTGTGTCCACAGCTACATTCTTTTGTCTCCCAAGTAAAACTCTTTGCTGTCTGGCTTGTGGCCTAATGATAGATTTTTTTTTTTTTTGCTCTGGTAGTGACTTTGCAGATGTCAGCAACTGAAAGGAGGCTGCCAATGTCACAGAGGTAAGAAAAACATTGTCTGAGGATTAAGAGGAAAGCTTGGTCACATCCTTAGCTGGTCAGAGATCAGGTTTGAAACACACCTGGTGTGACGGTAAAGTATAGGAACTGTGAAGTGCCAAACAGACAGGTTCAAGGACAAGGGAGCAGGTCCACTGCCAACTTTACAAGTTTACAAATCGCTATGTTTTTACAAACCTGGAAATATTATTAACATTATGTTACTGTGCTTTTTAAACTTCCATAAAGATTACATACAACGTCCAGTAACTACAGTCCTGTATCTAGGCTACAGGTATTGATCTGTGTTGCCTAATGTCGCCCCTATGTGGCAACAAGTGTTATAGCAATAGTTGAAAGTGACACTTTGCAAAATAAGGACCCTTAACTACCCTTTACATGAAGACAGTAAGAGTATTAGATAAGAAAGTGAACACAGGACACACAGCTCATGACATTATTCAGCCAACTTAATTCCTACTATAGATGTGTTGGCAAACGTCTGAGTAATGGAGGTTGGATATTGGTCTATATTTGAGTTCAGGTTAAAGGAGACAGACAAGACAAATATTACCATTAAGATGCGTTCCACATGTCTACTGTATCAGGGTGTGTGATTACCTTCACAGGTCTTTAAGTAGAAATTAATCCCTTTAATTTGGTCTTTCCACTGTACAATAGCCGTATCATCCACGTTCTCAGGCGTGAGACAAAGAAAATTGATTTTCTTAATGTATTCTGAAAATCCTCTGTCAATTACGTTTAGCCTACTTCTTTTGCTAAATCAGCAAATTACCAACTGTCTCAACTCTGTCCCCGAGTTCATAAAGGATCCTTTCCTTTTTTATACTGTAAACTCATCCAGTACTTAAGGGATCCTGCACTATGACTACACTCGAAAGCTTAACTTGCCCTGTTATACAACACTAAAGCGTCCTCCACGTTTTCTCTGTGCACAGCTGCTGCCCTCTGCCTACCTCTGTGAGCTGTACAGAACAAGGCTGTTAGGAGAAATGTTCCCTCCATTAATGATGCAGTACCCCATCGGACCAAGTAAGGACACCAAATGAATTCTTCCTTGCATGAAGCGAAAAGTAACAGGATAAGCTCACATAGCACCTTTCATTTACTGTAACCTCACATGGCTGCCTCCTTAGCGGGGGGTCAGTGTCAATTTATAAATCTCAGATCAACAGTTGTTTCATTTATGTCCTATTTTTAACTGTAAAGTAGATATTATGTGTTAAAAAAAATCAATTAAAGATAATAAAAACCAGAGGAGGTGGTTTTATTAGCAATATTAACTAGTTGTACCAAAATGTTTGAATATGTTTTTGTAACGACAACTAAACCCACAGTTTTCACATTGCAACTGAGTTATTCTGGTTTCAGGATTCACAGCCATTTGGTACTTTTACTATCTGTCTTAACAGCCTTGACACCAAGTCTGTGTTGTCAGTTGTTGGCAGTCAGCATCCATTTACTCACAGGCCTGCAGACCTAAAGATTTACTGCTCAGCACGTTACAGAAAAACCTAATTCCAGATTTCAGCTGGCCGACATAAGCGGCTAGACTGTGGGTTTCAGTAAACTTGTTAAACCGATATTATATTATGTGAATAAATTCTTAATAATCCTAAGTACAAGACATGAGCTGTGGTATTGAATATTGTGATTGAGATGATGAGTGGTTCTCCTAAACAGCTGCCCTGAGTCACGAGATTAACAAATCCAAAAACATGAGACAGAAAGCTTTTACACAGTGTCCTGTGTTTGAACCTGATACACCAGGGAGAACAGTTATAGTTACATTTCACCATGACACAGAGAAAAACAAAACAATACTTTTATCAACATATCGATAGGCACAAATGATGTATATGAATGAGCCTGGTGTCACTATGTAACACAAGAAACATCTGATTCACCTTTGTTACTCTGATGAAAAGAATAATCTAGATCAAATATTCTCAAAAATAAAGAACCTAAACATATTCAGCACTGCTTTAAAGCCCCTATGTGTAGAAATATTATGTATAAATGACATGCCAAATTATTCTGAAGGTGTAAATTTCTCTTCATAAAAAAATAAGACAATCACTGTGAAAATCAGGAGGCATTTTGGCATGTAACGGTCACCCAAGTTTTCTATTCCTGCACATAGGAGCTTTAAGATTCACAAAAATAAATAAACAATGTATTATGACATAAGAAACATTAAGATGCATATTATAAGAGAAGTTTCAGGATGTCCTGGAAACACTGGACAGCACCCTTCTCGGTTAAACTCACATTACAATCATCATAAATCAAAATACTTTAAAGGGTTTCCTCAGCTTATTGAAAAAACAAACATCTCACATTACAAGATGTGAAGCCAGGACTACACCTATGCATCCCATTTAAGTGCGACTGAAGTCCAGCACACATGGGCCAGTCACACATTGTCATCATCACCAAGCGTAAGACTAAGTCTACTGCCGGAGGAGACGCTATCTGTCCCCTCTGCGCTGGACAACTAAGGTCCCTGCCACAATGTCATACACTGTCCTGTTGTGTTGGAAGAAGAGCAGAGTGATGAAGACAGGAAAGAGGAAGGCGATGGAGAAGTTCTTATTCAACGCCCGCACCGTGGAGCTGTGGCAACCAGGACAAAAGAGATGAGACAAAGAGGTTAGAAAAGACCCACATAGAAGACTATTATAGACTATTATGACATCACCAGAGAGTCCAACTTGGACAATCAAATGCTAATTTTAAATCTAGTCCAAATCACAGTACAGCACTATACAGTGTTATGAATTAAAGTGCATTCCTCTAGTCTACATGTTACACTCATGGTACATTTACCTAAACACAGCACAAACATACCGTATACTACTGAAATCAATGCTCTGTTTCTTCCTCTCCAGCAAAAAGAAAACTTAATACAGTGATCACTCACGCAGAGAGAGAAACATTAGACGCTGGAACCACAAAGACTCGGTTGGGTCGGACCAGAGTGGATGTGTCACATGTCACCACCCGCAAGCCAAGCAGGAACTTTCCAGGAGTGGCACCACCAGCACCCCAAATACATATTATCTGATTGGACAACATCGATAAAAGAGTCAAAGAACAACCCAGTGCACTCCTGACTGTTTTATGAAAATGTATAATACAACAAACAGGAGTTAAAAGCAAATAATTAATTTTCAGGGTAACGCCAGCAGGTTGATAAGCAAAGAAGGAAACATGCCAGATGGCATTAGTCTGCGCAGAGGTGCCCCGGTGTCCCAGTGATGGTTCCCACCTGGGAAAACAGGCCACTGATGCAGAAGTCAAACAAGAGGCCTGATGCATGACTTCATCTCTGGCAACTCTGAACGCAACGTTGCATCACTGTCCTGGGAAACAGTGTTGTGTTGTAGAAGAACTCTGACTCTGCCTGATTTTTCTTTATTAGACAAGAGCATGTGGTAGTGATGCAGCTTGAAATGAATGTGAATGGGCAAAATGGGGAATGTTATACATATGTCTCTTTACTTTATGAAGTACTCACATGCCCTCCCTGTGGACATTTTACAAGACGGTATATGTGGATCAGTGTGAAATGATGTTTTGGCATTATATTCATATCAAAATACCTACGTCATTATCAAGGCAGTGTGAAATGTCACCCACCTCATAGATGCACACTAGCACCCTGTAGACCAGAGCTACAGCCATCATCTTCTGCAGGTCCTCCATGGATGTGTTCTCGTCAATCTCCTCCACAATGAAGTGGGTAATGAATTTGGCAATGTCCCTTTAAAGAGGAGTACGACAGTGTAAGGAAGCATCTATCATAAAAGCAATGATGCAATCTTTGGATGTGCAAACTGTTCTGTTTTGCATAAACTGACCAACAGTTACACCACTGCCAACTGAGCCTGGTATAAACTGAAGTAAGGACTGTGAAAACTTTGTTTACTGACAGACTGGAATGGCTTTTGTTTTTTTTGTTTTTTAGGCTCTGTTTTCTTTGTGTTCATCTGCTTATCTCGTTATTGTTCAAAAGTTTAATTTCTCTTTGAAGCTTTACTCACTTCATCCCACTCAGATGCATGATCCACAGCACAATGGTGGCCTTCACACAAAACAGAATAAAGAAGTCCACTGTCTCTGCCAGGAACCTCTGGAGAGGAGAGGGGATGGTGTACTCTCTGCCTGTGGAGCAAATAAAGAGTATATATATTCTGCATTAGCCCACATTATTCATTTTAATAATAAAGTTGAATCACTGAGCTGATAGTGTACAGAAAGTTACCAAAGGTTCCCAGAGGATTGTGGGAAATCTTAAGCATATAAGCTTGTTTTCACACAGGACCATACTTAAGCCTGCTGTCCAACAAACCCATGACCTCGCTTATACAACATAAAGCCAACACATTACTGAAAGAGCTAGTATGTTGAGTACAGGAGCAGCCAATCGCTGTCAATACAGCATCAACTCACCTGCCTGAGGTGGATTCCCATTCTGCTGCTGGGCACCAGCAGCTGGGGCCGCGGGGGCAGCTGAGCTCTGCCCGGTCTGGGCACCATCCTGATGGGCAGAGGATACGGGGAAACTGAGGGGGTGAGGGTAGCTGTACCAGTTTCGCGTGTCAACCGGCTGCTGTCCACCGCCGGAGGTCGAGGCAGGTGCAGCCGGTGTATGAGCACCTGTCCCCGGCGGAGGGAAAGTGCACGGCGGAGGGAAGGGGAAGGCAGACAGGGCCACCCAGCTCTGCCAGTTGGCATACCCCCAGTAATACTGCCAAATCCACTGCTGCAACTTTGCGCAGTACTCCGTCGTTACGGTCGCTTGAGGCTGCTCGGCTCCGGTCTCACGGCAGTCTCGGCGGCTGTCATTCGTCGTGGTCGCGACCATGTCTGACCCACTTCACAGACTCGTGTAAATTTTACATGAAAGTCCCTTTCACGTCTTCTCACCGGCAGGTAATCCTCCTTTCCCTCCGGTCATTAGCTCCCTGTTGGTTACAAGCTAAGCTAAGTATGTTTGTAAATACAGGGATTTCCTGAATTGCTCAACGACGCACGTAACTTTCCAAATTGATGTCATTGTATAATATGTCGGAAAATCAAACAGAATAAATATATATATATATATTATTACGATGCCTACTTTATCTGTGCTGCAGATATCAGTAAAACACCATCAAGTTGCCAAATTGCGACGAACGACCACCCCTCCCCTTCTCTCGTTAATGGTATGCTCCATTTAAAGGCTACTGAACATTTCCCTAAATTCGGGAGTCCAACCGCCCATCATCAGACGGACACTAAATGAAACTTCTTGTTGCAGCTTGTAGTAATAAAGCACAGGCCTTTTTATTACACAGCTGTTTAAAAGAATAGTAATTTATTATCTCATTTGAAAGTTTTTTGTTTTTTTTTTTAAATGTGAGAATTTGGAGAGCTATTGTGGACCCTAATATAAATATTACTTACTTACGTAGGCTATTTTACCAGAATGTGAGAAGACCTATATCTCTTCTCTTCTATGTACCAACACATCACCTCAATGTGCCAAGGTTAATTCTTGGTGGCCGGAGCAGATCACATCAAACACATCAAATCAACACATCTGAACACATCAAATGAAGTAGAGCATATATTTGCAATGTTGAAATAAACAATTCTGTATTTGTTAAATATTAACCAAACTGATGGGAATTCAACATGAGCGAATAACATCAACCTTGCACATAAATAACCTACCAGGTTATAGTGAAGAGCTATCTGCACATGGGCTCTATGTCTATAATAAACAGGTGTGAAAATAGAAATGTACTGCAGGATGCTACAAGAACGCAACCCTTCAATTGCACCACAAGAGAGCAGCAGAGGCCAGTTGATCCTAATTCATAACACAACTTCAATGTACAGGACAACCTCTCTTAATATATCTAGCATCATATTTGCTGTTATGTATACAATGCATTATATCATGTAAAAATATGAGCTGAGGTTTGCATTAGGAAAGAGGTCTTTGGTCTTCCCACATCTTTTGACCATCTACATTAGATGTACATCCGAGGGGTGGGAGGTGTGACTTTTGGCCTGTAGCCCCATTTAGGAATCCCAAGCATCTGAGTTCAGTGACAAATCAGTCATCTGCCACAGAGGCCACTGAGGTCAAAAACTCTAAACCCTGTAAAAGCGGCTGTGGAAGTGGCTTTGATTAAAAGACCTCTTGTCCAGTCAGCTGATGATGACCTCTGTTTTCCTTTTTAAATTTAAATTGTCTATTTATCATGCTTTATTGGCATGAATGTCAGATGGACAATAATTTCTCTCTGTTGTGCACTTTCTCTCAGTCACACACACACACTCATACACACACACTCATACAAAAGACTCTGTCCTGCATGTCTTTCCCTATGACCCCAATTTGAAGAATTTGCTCACTCATGACTTCACCACTTTCTTACTCCTCCATCTTTGCTCCTGTTTCTGTTTTTTTCTCACTCTCCCCCTTTCACTCATTTTACCCTCTTCTCATCTCTGATTAAAGGGGTGAGGGTTGGGTTGGGGTGGGGTGGGGGGTTATATTTGCTGACTGAGCTGGCCCGACTCTGTGGGTTAGGTGTTAGGTCTGCCAGTTCTAAATGTCCGAGCCTGGCCCACTGAATGGAGCCAGTGAGGCGGACACCAATCCGACCCCAATGGGCGTTATCCCTGTCGATAGAGGCCATGCGATGACTGTGCCCAAAAGTAATCGGGCCCAAATAAAAGCTGTGTCCGGCAAACGCTGACCCCCATAGAAACCCAACAACCTGGTGGGATTACTGCTGTGGAGGTGTGTGTGTGTCTGTGTGAGTGTGAATGTTGGAGGACGAGTGAGTGAATAGGAGAGTTTGGTTAATAGGCCAGTGGTAATATTCAGGCAGATATCTGAAGTAACCAAAGCAATGTAGGATAGTTTTGAAGTGGCGGTCAGGACTTTTTTTTATTTTTTGTGAGATCAGTTGTCTTTGCTCCAGTGGAAATGATCAGAAGAAGCCAACACTTCAAACACATTGTTTCCATCCTTGCCTGAAGTTCATTTCCACCTTTACTCTTGGCTGCAGAATACTTTGCAAAAGAGCCTGAAAAAAGTCATATGAATTAACAGTTTGCTCATGTTGTGTGACAGATAAACAGCTTTTTATTAAAGGAAGTTCCTTGGTTGGTTGTTTTGATATTTTAAATTAAACATATTATCTTATTTTCTTATTGTTCTTACAGTCTAAAAGTGTCATTTTAATTGTTTCAAGCTACATCAGCTGACTGCTGTTACATTAGGCCCATGCACAGATGATCTTTGACACATTGAAGCAATAGCTGGCAAATATCTGCCAAATCTCTAAGAGCAAATAATGAGCCCACTGTCACATCAGTAGTGGTCACATGAGTGTCTTATGGGCTGAGTTCAATTAACTTGCCTGTCTTTACTTTTTAGGTCAATGTACAAAGTTAATGCAGAAGTGCCCTTTTTTTTTTTAACCTGTGCAGCTAGAACACACTTGTGCCCTATTCTCATTTTTCTTTTGAACTCTAATGTCAGGGGAGCATTTAGGCCATTAAACTCTTGGTCTATTTGGCAGTGGAGTCAAATTGACTGTACACACTGTACGCACAGTAAAGGCTACAACAGTCTCATGTTTTTTTCATCTGTAGCAGCCTCATGATTGAACATATGCACGCTTCATTTTTAGTCAGTGTCACAAGGAAAATGCTTCTTACCACGGTTTCACACAAACCGATTGGCTGGTGGATGATGAATGCACACACACACACACACACACGCATACACACACACACACACACACATACTAGTAACTGTGGAATATATGCTCCTCATGCCATTCATTTTATTTTTACTCTTTCAGAAATTCTGTGCACACCACTGAGTGTGGGGCAGACAGAAAGAGCGAACGATGTGTTCAATGACCTAAAAGGTACACACAGTTCATAGAGTTCCTGTGAATAAGGGTTGCTGTGTCTGTACAGGATGTGTACCATGCCCCCAGACATACACTACAGGAACAAGGTCAATAAATAACCTTACTTGCCTGGAAATGCCCTTCATGGACTCATTTTTACTGTGTGTTTGGTCTTAATGTCGATTTTTCTTCCAAGATACATTCCTTATTTGTGCTCTCATGGAAAATTTAGCTTGACGAGTTACAGAATGTGAAAAATGCATTTTTTTAGTCTCGCAAATTTGAGGCTAATTTAGAATCTAATCTTTTTATGATCACTTAATGAGACGGCTAAAAAACATGAAATTGTAAATGAAGTTACCTTTCCCTATTTACAGTAGTTAAAACATGGGCTTCCCACAGTTGTGGAATTTAATCACAGCTTACATAAAGGCTGTATAGATAACAGCATGTCAGTGGTGTTGGCCAGGGACTCTACAAGTAAGTTTGTCAGGAAGCCCAGTGGGAAATATTCCACTCTTGTTCATGTGGAAACTCAAGATTAAGGTGTCTGTAGATTTAGGCTTCATTCAATGCTCATGTGGATTTTGTGTTGGCATGTCGCCTTGTACAACCACGTACTGATCTAAGCTCTCGGTGCACAGAGATTTAGGCCAGTCTGGATGTGTCCAGTGGGTCGCAGGTTAAAGATCTGAACAAAGCATTAGTCAGAGAATGTGGGGAACAGGGTCACTCACATCCTGTTTTGAGACAGTGAGCAAGGGAGCTGTCATGTGATTCATGTATAAGTTAGAAAGACTGTTTATGTGATGATTTTAATCCATCAACTGAAACAGGCTATAATGAGAGCAACGGGGGATATTCAGGTTCCCAAGTAGTAATTACAGTCTCAAACAGGACTAATCTCTTTGATCCTAGAGTCCATAGTGCTCACATTGTTGATCCTTCACTATGACTTGTGCCATTTCAGATCACTTCCTTTCATCAAATCATCAATAAATACAACGTTGTGCAACTGATGCGTGGGAAATGTAACTGGGCTAAAGTGTTGAAGACCTTAAAAAGACAAAAAAGGACTTCATCTGCTGAGGCAGCAGAGGGAAGTCCTCGCTACCTTTGGCCCAGAGAAGAGAAAAATCCCTCTGAGATTCTGTGGCTTTCTTTTATATGTGTAATAGTGAGAACCAATTAAGTGAATTATGTCTGCTTCCCTGGAGCCCTGACAGGAACACCCAAGGGGGAGAGTGAGAGTACAACTGCTCCCCCACCGGCTCCTGCTGCAAATAAAGTTCCCCTCATCTTCCTCCTCCTTGTCAGTTTTTTACCCTCACCTAATTCTCTTTATTTCCTGCGCCTTGAACATCTCTGCACACACCCCCGCACCCACAGCTGCTGGCATACTGTGGTGAGGTGAGGGGTCTAAAATGTATCAGTACCACATTCCTTTACTTTCCCCTCTTCTCTTGCCAAAGTCCAGGCCCCCACACTCTTCTCTCATTCCCCTTCATCCTCACACATCACCCAGATATAACACAGTTAACTCACTGCACAGCACCAACAGTAAAACAGACTAAATTTGCAATACGCTATGTTGAGCATAGTTGAACATGTAGCTGTTAAAAAGCCCAAAGTTTCTCTCTGGAGTGAGCGACATAATGAATGTTAATGTTGCTACATGTTTGTTTCTCTAGCTCGAGTTTTTAATGTGATAATATATCGATGTTGTATTCACTGTTTATTGCACTGCCCCCATGGTGGAATCAAAGTAGAGCAGATTTATAGAAAGGTAAAATTCTTTTTTAGATTTCATAAGATTTAACAACCAATCAAGACTTTGGTAAAACGAGGTAAGATATTGATTGGTGACCTCATCTTACCACAGCTTCAGAATATCTTAGAAGAAAAACATGCATGAAAACTGTCTGACTTTTAGTCAGTACAGTTCAAAACTGTTGCTAAAACTATTTAGGCCAGTTCAAGAGAAGTCTTCATGAAGATGGCAGTTTTTTCTGCTGTTTCACCAGATTCCTCCATGGCAGCCCAAATGATAGCGACCTCTGTGCTACCACTTTCTCTGAATGCTTCACAGTATCTGACTCTTATCTCCAAGATTGCCTTGTCTTACACTTTCTTAAACCACTGTCAGGATCTTGATGTATAGTCACATGCTCTCTTACTCTCAATTCTGCTTTTTCCCTGTCAGCAGTCCCTGACATGACAAAGAGCAAACATAAGAGCTGACCCACAGAGGTTGCTTGTTTGTTTAATGTGCAGCTGTGCATTGTAGGGAAGGCAGCTGAGCTATTTCTTGATAGGTTTCACATGGGCATCGACTCAAGCAGCTGTAAACCCTCAGACCTCAGCTTCATACCCAGCAAACATGCCCATTTTGGGCCAGTATGAGGCCACATGTGGGCAGTAAATAGGGCCCACTGCAGGTAGCCTACTGGACTAGCACAAAATGTAGACCCCAAAATGTGGGGCCCACAGCCTTTCACATTCACACACACACTGGGCCCTAAATGGGTGTATTTGATGAACAAATGCCCACAATTGAGTTTGCCCATAGAAAACCATAATCGGGCCCAAAAAGAGCAAATAGCTAGACCCTCCACAGGCTAGCCCATGCCCATGTGGACATCCTCTGGACAAGCCTAATTGTGGGCTTGCATAGGTGTATTTGCAGGGTAGTTGTACATCCGCATGTTGCTTAGCTTTTATGCAGCTTTAGTCTAACTGTACAAATCCACTGATTGACACCTTGGCAACAGACGTTACCGGAGACGTATAAAAAGAAAACTATGTGTTGGTTTAATTAATCTCAGGTTGGTTGTTTGGGTTTATCCTGCTGAAAGGTCTGTTTGTGAGGATCTTGGAGAAAGGTCAGCCTGTGATTAATGGCTTCCGTTTTCCGACGGCATATCAGAGACTTTGGTTATCTCTCCAGTGCATTGTGGGGAAGTCCTTGTTGCCTACATCTCAAAATGTAGATCAGGCCAAATTTCCTGATGGCCTATTGTTTATTGAATTAATGTTTCCAGAGCCAAGTCCAAACTGTCTGTGCTCAGTAACTGATAACGTAATGTATAGCCTATATATTCCAGTAATAATATTATAGCTATTTTTTTCTCTCGGCAAGGCACTATGATATAAATGTCCATTACTTAATAACTTTCCTCCCTAGAACCAACACATACACACCTAATGACTAATGTTATTGTGACAGAGTAGTGTTTGTCAGCGTCAGCTGAAATGCTGTGAGTGGCTATTCAGTGAATGAAAAACGAGACATCTGACATGCACCTACAGCTTCTGTTGTTGACACACTCCTATCATTATTCTTCCATATTTCTCACCCTGAAGTTCTTGTTGATGGAAACTGGGAGCCGTTGAAACTGGGGCAGACAAACAGCAGAGTCTGACCTTTAAAACACTGACACTGTTCAGCCACCTGCAGTAGAAGGTCAGTGTATCTGTGTGTGTGTGCGTGTGTGTGTGTGTGTGTGTGTGTGTGTGTGTGTGTGTGTGTGTGTGTGGTGTGTGTGTGTGTGTGTGCATACTTAAGACAAAACCACGACAAAGCATCACCTCTGCATGACCTTTATTTACTTAGATTCCTTGAAATCTTGTCCTGTTTGTGTAATCGTGTGAGGGACAACACAGCTGCTGTTCTGTCTGGCACAAATTGTCCTTCCTGGCCTAAAAAGTAAAGTCAGACTTCAGACTGTGATATCTGTTGCAAGCCTCAAACTTCTCTTGCTCCTTAAATGTGGCTTCGTTTTTCACACACACATAGAAATGTATGGAAAATGTGTCTCTTGTATCTGCAAAGAGTAAATATATTTTAATATCTCTTATTTGATGATGTAATATCTTAGTGTTTGAAGCCAATTTTCCCATCACAGAAGTTCCGCTCACACTCTTCACGCTGCGTCTATAAAATAAACTGCTCTGCATGTTGCAGAGTCAGAGGGTTCTCTTTGAGGATTGAGCACAAAGAGCTTAATGCGAACAAACAGGAACCATCTACAGTATGTTGCTTCCCATCTGGTTCAACACAGACACACACACACACACATTTCAACGATCACCCCATTCCTCGCTCCCCCTATCGCCATCACCCTCCCTACAGATTAGAGATCACATGTCCTGTAAGTAGTCGAAGGAGGAGAGGGTAAGACTGCACAACTCAGTGATGACTTGTGGTGGAAAATACTAACTCTTCCTTTACTGCCGAGCTGGGCATTTCTCTATATCCATTCTTGAAGAGAAATACCACAGCGCAAACCCACGGACAAAAAGAACAGGCTTGGAAACACACTTGTATATAGCATAAAAGCAGTGGCGGTGAGGTTGAGTTGGTGTGCTCTCTAGGGACAACCATTGTGTAGGATTCGGTTTGTATAGCCTCACTTTAAAGATTTCCACCATCCTTCCTCTGAACTTTTCAATGGGTTACTCGCTTTGACAGGAACTCCTGGTGGTTTGACTTGAAAAACAGTGATTCCTTGTGGTCTCTTTAAAGGTTTAAAATGTACTTCCTCATATACAGTAGAAGTGCCTTTAGAAGTTATATTTTCAGCTTGCTCTACATCCTTGCTACTTATATAAATATAGTTTGAAACAGTAGCTTTATTTAAAAAAACAAAAATATAACATACATAGCCTACACTGGGGACATTTTGGGTTATTTAGGGTTGATTGTTTGATTTAAATATTAAGTATGTTTAGCCTATTGCAAAATGGAAAGGCTAAGCAGTAACCATGCAATCCAGTGGATCAAGTATATTAATAAATCTCTTACTTATTCGGCTTTCTGCCTGCATTCTTTAGCTGACCTCTGACCTCTGACATCCCTGTGGAGCGGCCTAATTCCAGACATCCGAATCCCTGCACACATCTCAGACTTTTTTCAGCATTTCAGATAAAATTAATGAAACGAACTGAAAAGAAATCATCATACATTTCTTTAATGTCACAGGCTCTAATCCCACTTCACTGGGTACTCTATGACCATTTTGAAGACTACTGCCTGTGGGGCTATTGAGCTGTATTGTGATATATGAAGAGAGGTTTGTTATATTTTTTCCACCATTACAGTCAGTATAATATATACATAACTCATTACAGTGCATTAGATTTAGTTGAGTGTAACTCTTACATTGAGTGTATTGTCTATATTTCACTCTCAGATATATGTAAACAGTCGACTAACTATGCCACTTATTGGATGCAGAATTAAACAGCAGTGACTGCTGATTCATTGCATGTAAAGATGGTGAATTGTTCATTTAAGATTGGTTTAATCCAGATGTTTACTCTGGAATCTGATATCCAAAACAACAGCCCTTCCTGAAATCACAGACATGTCTCTCTGGGTGTTTGTGGAGATGATAACACGGCCTGCCTCTGTGTGACCAGACAGGGCACAGCTTGCATAACACTCAGACACTTGTTGAAGAAATCAGAGTTTGCTCTAGTATAACTGGATTGCATGGGTCAGTGGAAAGGGAGCTTGTTGCATAGCAACCAGCCTCCCCTCTAGTTCAGCAGGGCTTCAACTGACATAGCTCTGCCCAGCTGTTTGGTTGCCCTTGGAGACTGATCCTGAGTGCTGTGGGCCATGTGGAGAGGATTGAGGTAAAACTGATGAATGTAGCTACAATGTTGTGAGTCAATGTGGAAGCAGAAACTTCAGAGCAACCCTCCGGGACTTGGTGAGATATCAGAGTGGGGGTTGATCTGAAGGTCATTCCCTCCCACAAATAGAAACCTAAGATGAAAAACACAGAGTGGGATTTGAACCAGAGCTACGTGATCGTCTCCTTACTTTCTGTTTACATTTCCCTCGCTGAAACCAAAGTCATTCAGATTCATCAGAAAACCACAATATGAAAACTGATATCAACATTTTTGTGTCACCATTTTGATACTGACCTGTTAAGTTACACTTGTACCATTTCAATGCTGCCTTTGTGATTTGGATTTTAATGGTGAACTTGACAGTTCAGAGAAACAGGTATAAAATTGTTCAATGCTTTTGAGCTTCTTTAATTTTAGTGTAAAATTCATTATTTACCTCTTCTCCACCTCCTCCTTCACGCCCTAAATTCAGTCACTGAATAAAAAGTTGTGTCATCATCAAAGAAATTATCTCCCACTCCCACACAGCTGTTATCTGTGTGATGTTCCCAGTTCCTCACATGTGGAAAAAGTAAAGTCAGACGATAGTCTGTTCCCTGCCTCCAGATTACATTGTTGTGACTGACAGTGCAGAGCCACAGACCCTACAGTAGCTACATCATACCTCAGAGTTCAGCATTGCTCAGTATCATTAGGTGACATAAAAAAAAAAAGAACAATAAATAAATAAATAATACAAAAGAAATTGCTGAGTGAGAGGCCTTTTAATGTATTTTGGTAGTGCAACATCAAGCAAAGTAAAATTAAGTTACACATCATGCGTTGCATAGTTCTCACTCCTCGGCCTTGTTGATCCACTTGAACATGAAAGATGTTTGTGTTTGACAAAGTTTAAGTTAAGGACAAGCAGAGGAAGGGAGTCAACACGACAACTCAAGTGGAGCTTTCCAGATGTTATGCAAAGGATGTGAGGTAATTCTTGTAAAGTTCAAGACAATCTTTCTGAACACACTGATGACCCAGTGTCAACAAGATACCTTTGTCCATCAGGCGTGAGAACACACACACACACACACACACACACACACACACACACACTCAAACATGCAATACTGGGAGAAATCAGCAGTTTATGGGGGTGGGTAATATCAGAGTTCATATAGTCAAGTGTGTTTTCTTGTCTGACATTAAGAGAACATTCCTAAACCCGAGGACGACAACAACAACAGTGGATGTCTAAACTCGAATTAATCCTGCCAGTGAACCCTCAGCAGACCTCTCACTATCTTCCTCCTTCCTAAACAGTTTCCTTATGTGCTCTCTGAAACCACTCTGATGACGTTAGCTTTACCTCTGTCCACCATGGGCAGCAGAGGAAGATCAGGACCTTTCCTCTCTATGTGGAATACCTCCCTTTCTATCCTGTGCTGCCTTGGGCTAGAAAATATTTGTTCAGATGCTCTTCCTCCTGTACACTGTACACTGTTCATGTTTGATACTGTACATCTCCAACCAACTCACAGAATCAAGCTGCAACTCGTGACAAAAATGCTGCTAAAGGCCTTCACAGAGAGCCACTTGCAGAGTGAAACTCATATTTTGTTCAAGCTTTCAAGCTCCAGTTTCTGTTATATTTTAGACAATTAAGAAACACGCTGGACCATCAAATCAAGATGTCTGAGATTAAACATGGAGGTGGAGATCTGCCTTCTTCCCCGTGGTTATCCAAACAAAGTGGCGGGGATGCCTGTGGATCGCAAGCACTGCACCTGTAAGTCAATCCACAGCAGATGTGATCTTTTCTTTCTGACTGTGAGAAAATGGATGTGTTTTTAGAGCACTTCCCAACATGCTCACAGAATACACAGAAGAAAAAGCAGCTGCTGTTGTTGGGCTCTTATTCCCTCCAAAGTCATCAAGTATAGATTTTAAAAAGACCCAGAAGCCAAGTTTTCTGGATCATTATCTGGTCCCAGGTTTTCTTCTGTCTTGTGGCTGTTATTTTGGAGTTAACACAGTATCTTATATAGGAAAGCAGGTCATGTCAGCACAGTTTAAACTTAAGTAAAAAAAAAACAAACAAATAAAATAAAAAAAATGAACAGAAGTCAACCTGGTGGCTAAGCTTGTAAAACCTGAAGGTTGAGTTCTTGCTGCAGTGGCCTGGATATGAGCCTGGTCCAGACCATTGGCTGCAAGTCAACTCTCTCTCTTTCTCTCCTAATCTCTCTTTCTCCCTCTACTATCACTACATTGCCCGGTGTTGGTAGCTTGTGTGTACTTTAGTGGTGCAAAAAAAAAAAAAAGAGATCTGCAAGTGATCAAAGATCATTGCTCAGTTGGTAATCCAGCCTTGGTTGTGTGAAGGTCATTGCGAGTTGCCGGGGTCAAGTGAGAATAAATCCCCTGTACTTGTTTCAAATCATGTCGCTATTGTAATGAACAGTACAAATGGCTCCTCATTTAGAGGTGAAATATGTTCGAGGCAGTAAAAACACAGCCAGTCACAAACTAGTACAAACTCTGGTGACCTTTGCTACTCGTCCACAGTGATATTCTCATCCACTTGGCATCTTCCCAAAAGTTCAACTACTGTACGTCCTCAGCTGCTGCCAGTACCATTGTCCACACAAAGGGGAACAAGAGTGTTGGCCCACAGTTCTACCTGTTTCAGCTGTTTTGGCCATTAGATCCAATCAGTGCTAGCGTCTCCCTTTCCTGTCATGGGAAAGTGGTTGTCGCCTCTGGAACAATCCCCAACCTCCCCCTTCTCTCGATACACACACACACACACACTTGACCGGTCGCCAAAGGGCGGGGACGTCTATTGGGACGACCCATTAATGCTTGTAGTTTCTCTATGTACATACAGCTGCCAGTACATGTGCAATGGGAAATGTTCGACCTCCCAAAAAGGAAGAGGGGCTACATTTCCTCACTGAACTCTGCTTGATTCTCCCAATACTTCTAAAAAAGAGTTCGCATTCCTCAAGGAGCCCCTGCCAGCGCACATCATACATCATCAGGATGCCTGACTGTTTGCTTCCTGACCTTTAAGAGGAGATGATGTTTTTAACCCCTTTTTTTTTTGTCTTTGTCTTCTAACCAAAATAAGGAAGCTGTACAAGCCAAAATAGATGGAAAATGTGATTGAGTGTGGAATTAATACAGTAATGTTAACCAGGTACGGGAATAAACAACCACTGAGGTCAGGAAGTCATCTGGTCAGATTAGGTGGCAAGTTCCCATTAGAGCCCTTCCTCAGCATGTCCTAATGAGTGGGGAGCACTGCAGTAAGTCATAACTTGACTCTGGACACATTCGAATAAACAGCTGATAAACTGACCCAACAATCAACAGGTACAATAAATTCACGAGTCACCACTTCTGACAGTTAGTTTTCATTCATTTTTATTCAAATCACCACAACAATTCCAAATGAAACCAAATGTGTCATGTTGGAGAACAGAGGCACAGAAGTTTGATGTTTGGCAACACAGTGAAGATAAAGAATAAGGAGAGCAGAACACACCATTACTTCAGTTTGGTATTACGCTCATTGAACTGAGCCTGTCATCCAGCAATGTGTCCAGGGGAGTGGTCTGAGCGGGGACTGCATCACGCCTCCTTCACGTACGTCCTCACAGCAACCACGTCTCCCATTATGCATTTCTGTAGAAAGAGGAAATAATCAGGTGCAGGTGAAGAGGATTTCCTGCATATACTTTAAATAAGAGGGAAGAATTCAGGTTACAGGTATCACACATCGCTGAAGTATGCATGATACATCCTCAGTGTGCGTTTCTCTAATATTCAGATTGTAAACAATCTCATAATACAACTGCACATTATGCCAAAAAAACAGGAAATATAAGGGAATTCAAAGAATTGGTGTCTTTACAGTATCTACTGAAGTGCAGCGTTTCTTTAACAATACAATAACTTTAATACAACACATGACTTGTCACACGTCTTCAAGTGAGATGTGGAGACAAGTGTGTGCACACCAGAAGCAACAAGTCAGACATACTTTTTCTTAAACAATGACTGATGATTACATCTAATTAAGACACTTCAAAGTTTTTAACTTCCGTTACCGCCAAGTAAATCAACTTACTGCTACTAATTTCCCATCTGTGATCTCCCTCTCGATATTCGTCTCTTTGCCGTCCCAGCTCTGTTTCTGCACGAGTTTGCCGTTCTCCAGCGTCACCACGGTCTGCAGGGCACACAACACAGACAACCCGTTACCTCCTGCACACACAGCACACTCGTGCTGTTTGTGTGTGTGTGCGTGTCCGTCACATCACACTAACCCTTGTCTTCCTATCGTCGGCGGTGGTCTCCTCAAAGGGCTCGTTGAGCTTGAACTTGATTTCAGTGGTTTTGAAGGTGCTCTGAGACTTCATGCATACAATCCCTTGGTCGTCGATGGTCACTATCAAATTGGGCTTGGTCCGGTTCCCCACCTGCCGGGTTGCAAATCCCACACCTGCAGAACGGGAAGGTGACGTTAATGTGACAAAGAAGTGAAAGATAAAACAAATTAGAAAAAAAAAAAATCAAAACACACAAGAAATGTTTGTGCAGAAGAGAAAAATCCAAACATTCAGAGTCCTTATCTTTAAAGTTAATCTACTTTTATTGTCATCAAATAATTCACATCGCCTACCAATCGCCTTCATGTAGTCGTCAAAGTTCTCGCTGGAAATCATCTTCCAGGTCCCAACAAAGTTTTCAACCATGTTTGCAGGCTCTTGGTGTGATATCCTCAACAACGGGCCGGTCAGTGGAGTGACTCCGGATTCAACTCGCTTCCAAGTGTGGGAACTGGCTCAGAGCGTTTTTAAAGGGCCAGCCCAACATGCAGACAGGCCCGTGGAGCCAATCACAGTCTGACACGTCACTTAATAGAAATCCAGCATCTAATTTCTGATTAAGAGGTTTTTTGTTAAGTTGATTTTGAATAAGAAGCTTTTGGGGTTTTTAACCTCACTAAGTAAAGTGATGTATACAGAGTCAACACGTGACTTGCTAATTAAACATTTGGATATAACTCATGCAACATTTTGGAGAGGGTCCGTAATTTGGTGGAGGTACCAACTGTATTTTCCTGTATAGTGGAGGACTTTGAAGTGTTTTATCACAGACTTTGGAAATGAATAGTAAAAATCAATCATGAGCATTCTTTGGTTTAGTAAAAGAAATGTTGTGGAAATATATTTTCTATGTAAAAAGCATTGATGTGTTAAGAACCCATCCATGGAGAAAAGCTGTTAAAGTTATAGATGCGAATGGAACAGGGGTCAACTCGCAGAGAGGACAGGATTTCAGTTATCTGTGACTGGGTGAAAGGTTTTTTTTTTTTTTTCCAGTGCTGTATCTAAAACTCTGTGCCAAATTACATGTAAGCCTGCTGTGTCAAAGGTTGGAGCTTGCATAACGTTCTCTAAAACGCTGGAATGGTCTCTTTTATCAGGAAAATGGCACATTATACAAGGACACACCATGACCCTCTACTGATCACAGCATTTTTTTTAGCAGTTAAAGCATTTCAATTGATGCCTTTAATATGGAGAGAATAAGCATAACTGACGGGGATGCTTAAGGCTTTTCCCCATTACAAATAGTAATGCAGTGCATCCATTTGTTAGTTTTTTTTTAGATGAACTGTAATAAAGGTCATGTTAACAGAAAAAAAGGCAAAGGAATTTGAAAGCGGTGATTCAATGGGAGGAGTAAATGACCCAATCTCATTCCTGTCCTAATTACATCACATCACAATCATCGCTGAGCAGCTAAAGTGAACCAGAGGTCAATTCATATCAGAACCCCCATGTTTACATTAGATACCTTTATTATAAACAATCAAAGAATGTACACAGATAAATACAGATAAATTCAACATAGGTACAGTCTACACTCATCATCATCATCATCATCATCACTTCTTTGCTGCAGCTTTTGCCTGTGGGTCCTTGGCTAAACACCGTGACTGGAAGACACTCAGCATTTCGCTGCTCGTCAACTTTGCCCCCTTCATCACCAGCCTCTCCCCATCTGCTGTAGTATGGAAAAAACAAAGACACACTGAGATGAGTCATAGAGCTACAATGATTTAGGTGGGTAAGACATACAGGCAACAAAGACAGAGGTGGGAAGGATAATTCAGAGTAAAAGTCAGCTAACGTGTTTGGCTACTTCCAGTCAGCGCTGGGCTGACCTCTGACAGACTTGTCTGTTTTTGTTGAGTACTCATCTCTCAATGTATATGACAGTGAGTCACGTCTTTTATACTGCTGCATCAAATGTTTTTATATTTGCATGTCAGCTTTAAGCATTGGTGTGTATCTAAGAAATCAAAAGAATAAGTCACAATGATGTCTTTGAGTTCTGGTTATATCCTATAGAGACAGATCACTGAAGCAATCTGCAGGCTTTTCTTCCTATAATACAGTCACATTTATATGGATGTCACTGACAAAACAAAGATTTTCTTTTTCAGAAGCTCATTTCTGTGAATGTAACTCATGTCAAAGTGCTTTCAAGATGCAAAACTATGTCTTTGCTTGTTTTCGCCAGTTGGCTTCAGTTTGTAGTAACATAAATATCTAACTGAACGGACTCAGCTTTGACTACACAAGTATCAGTGCAGTCTGATAACACTTACTGTAGGTTATGTCCACCACTGGTTCAGATTTGTCATGTTTCACCATGGTCATCACCTCACAGTTCATGTTGGTAGACCTGGCCTTCTCTGAGCCCACCATGGCCAGAAACTCCCTGTTATAGGCAATATAAAAACATATTCTTATTTCTTAAAACTGTATATTCAGAGTAATCAAAGTGAGCCGCACTTCAGACACAGATATAATATTGGAATAATGCTAACGTGGGGTGACTCAAAACACCTTTATTGACAATAACAAAATTGACAATAATAAAGTTAGGTGCTGATGCTGTCATGGGAATACATTTTGTGATGGCAGATGTCACTTGTGAACCTTTTGTTTATCTGTTCCCTTGGTCACCTTTTCACCATTCATTAAGAATAGCTGTTCTCTGTGTATAGTTTGGTTTCACAGCCTCTCTTAACTTCCTCAGACTATTTGAGTCTAAGCCAGCTGCCTCAAAGGAGGAAAAAAATGTGTATTAAACAAAACTGATAATGAATTTGTCTGTTTCTTGACTGGTGATAATGACATTCAATGCAAAAATATAACATCATGCCAAAGTAAAACAAAACTTCTTCGTTTTTCTTTCTTTTTTTTTTCAAAATTTTTGTGCATCTCACTGTTCGTCAAGCAGTATCAAACAGAAGCTTTGTTTTATAAGCACATGAGCAAGGAAATCTTAAATAAATACACTCTCACTTGCAGACATCAAGTGGGTAACAACTAAGAGGTGCGTTCAGAACTAAATGTAAAGGAAAGTGCCTGAGCACAGTGTGACAACAGTTCCCGGTTTAACGCCTGTGCCTTTAAGAAAGTAGCATATTAGCTGCTATGCTAGGCTACGTGAAAGCTAGTCCCATGTAGAGGAAACATACTGCTACTTGACCAGATACGTGGCTGTGAACTGAGACCACAGTCACTTCAGTTCCGACAACATTGTCAAGTCATGTTTCTCACCTTGATAAATTAAAGCCTGAAGCGCTAAAATAAGCCAAAGTCGTGCGGAGCGCTGTTTGGAAACACAACGCACACTGCTGATTACCCTCCTCCCCTCCACGGACCCCACTCAAACAACACGACCAGTCCACACAGACACACTTCTTTCTTACTTACCGTGTGGACCGGACATTGGACTCGAAGGGACAAAACCGAACTGTTATTGTCTTGACAGCCTTCAGCAGCACGGTCGCTTTACCGGAGGCGGCCATGTTGCCTCTGCACTGACCTCTAACCTCGCCGCAGAGTGATGGCGCTCTAGCGGGCCACTAGGGGGCAGCAGAGGATTAATAACTCGCCGCTGTCAGGCAGGTAGCTGACTGGGTAACTAAAGGAAGATGCAGTAATGTCATTTCATAAACAGGCCTAGTAAAAGCTGATTAGTAAACAGTAGATTTTTATATACAATTTGACTTAGATATTTCTTAAATGGTTTAAATATGAATTTCCACCTCTACATTCAGTTTAGATAAACCTATTCATGTGTGCTTAGCATCATTACAAACCCTCACAAAATTTGGTTTGCATCTTGTTTTTGCTCTCTTCAAGCTTGTTTAGCTTCAGACCTCTCCAGAAACAAGTTACAACCACATCCCTGCTCTCTCATGTGTATAATGCCAGATGTCAGTGCAAGCACTACTGGTTGAATAACACCATAGGCACTGTTGGTGATACAACATAGTATAAACAGCAGCATCTCATTCACGACAACATGACAAAGCTCATTAACGCTCACAGAGGAAAAGCGCATATGGCACCTTCCTGTAATCGCCTGACAAACGATGCCACAGAGCAGAATTATGTTAGTGGGTGGGGTGGTGGTGTTGGTGGTGGGGTCTGTCAGGCACTAAGTCAATAAAGGAGGTGCTGCTCTCCAAATAGACAATCAAACAGACACTTCTGCTAATCAAACAGACAAGGGTGGACGCAAAATGGTCCCCAGCTACTGCTGCTTCCTGCACTCTGCAGATGAAAAAGGTCAAAAGCCTTTCAGGATGGAAAAACATGTCAAAAATGGAAATGCATTTGAATTTTGACTGGGTTAGCACTCGAGTCAAATTTGATTAAGGCATGAATTGTTTCTGTGAGGTAAGCCTAAGTGTGTGAGTAAGTAATGGAGGAGGCATCTGGAGCATCAAATCAAAAAAAACATTTCGCAATTTTTTATTTTTTTTTATGAAAGGAAGTTTGTCAGATTTGATTTTCAGAGTGGAAACTATGACCATGTGGACACGTATTTATCTCTGGGCCGTGTATTTTTCAGCAGCTGCAGTAAATGTGAGTTCATTATATTCTCTCGATGAACTGATCGTTAAGTTTACAAATCTCCAGAAAAGCGAGGGGAAACGTTCCATGGTGATCCACACATCTACCACTTTTGTACACCTCAGTAGTATCCTCGACCTCTGTGCAGTATAGCTGGGTATTTATAGCCACTCTGTTTTCAGAGTTCATACAATTCATCCTGACTTAAACACGCCTCAAGTCTCTTTCCTGAAAGGCCGACAATCCGACTCAGTCTGTGACAGTTGGACAGTGGAGGCAATGGGGCTCTAAATTTAGACATACAGCAGAAGCATTTCCTATACACCCCCCCCCCCCCCCCCCCCCCCCCCTCTCACACACACACACATTT
>OMNW01010499.1:63446-73765 GCA_900303245.1 Selene dorsalis
TTTTTTTACAGTATGCTGGTATTAGGCGTTTTCACTGCTACAACTGTTTGGTGTTAAAATGTAGGCTGTGCCCTCCACTGTAGTGTAACATGGTTTTATGTGTCATAACACTGTTAATTTAAACAGTTCATATACCATCTGCTCCTCACACCATGGGGTGACATCCAGTTAAGGTGTGAATGTGAAGTCCTATAGATGCTGTAATATTACCAGACTGTAGCAGTAAACATAGAGCCGCAACTGAGAGACTGATTTTAGAGTCCAACAATGTACGCGTGAACGCCCAGAGGGTTTCTTTGGAAAAATACCAGTACACTTTCAGTTGGAGAAAAGGTGCATATACACACACCCACACCCTCCACCACCACCACCCACCCCTCGAGACAAACAAGCCACAAAATAGGCAAGGAAGTAGCACTTGGAGCTGCATTCACTACATCAGTCAGTCGTTTCACAGGAACTCCCAGGAGTCGTGAGGGCGTCCCCAGAAATATGAAAAACACAAAGTCATGTTATCACTGATGAATATGAAAAGAAGTGAAACTGCAGCGCACTCCTAATTAGGTTTCCCTCTCTCTTTTTTTATTCCTCTCTCCACTTGTTAAATATTACTTAACTCAAACCTGTGGAGCTCATGAATCAGTAAAAACAGAAAAATGCTGTCTGTTAACCTTCGACCATCCTTATCAAAGAGTCTCTGCTAAGCTTTTAATGTTACATTCTGATTCAACCACAGTCCACTGAAAAAACATCTGCTGTCTTCAGTGCTCATATACTGGTTTAAATAGCCTATAGTCACATTCTGAAAAGTATTTTTTATGAAATAACCAAAATGATTCTCCATGAAAGTGGGCAGCTAAACTTAAGCTTATTCTTATTTATCTATCAAAATATGTAAGTGAGAAAGATTTTAAATTATGTTATTTTACACAACCCAACAATACATTTGTTTATTTCCAAACACTCCAAAGGCCAGTGGATGAGCTTTAGATTTTTCCTGATATTCAGATGTTTCTAGTTGGATAGGTTTTGATAGGGTAGCCTACCAAACAGGCCTAAAGCATCAAGTGCGCCATCATTTCCCATAATCCTCTGATCTACTCACTTAAATACTAGTGAGTGTGGGGGAATAAACTGGAGTTCAACGAGTTCATCTGAGTGCAAAAGAAACCTGCACTATATCTCAAAGTACACGCCAGACCTGAGCTTGGTCATGATGGCGGACTGCATTTCCCATACGCCTTAGCGCGGCTGTAGTACCCCGGGCACTCCTCCTCCTCCTCCTCCCACCAGCGTCCTGGCTGGCTCGCTGGCTGGCGGAGCCCAGAGAGCGGAGCAGACTGAACTGAACATCTCGGCGTGTCTCACGTCCAGAAATGTGCGCATCTCTCTGCGTGGCCTCTTCACACAGCAACATCACTCTCAGGTGTCTGATGTGACACCGGGACGCGTCGGAAACCAGGAGGATAAAGACGCGCGGGACTCATCCGACCACTTTCTCCCCCAAACACCGGCCACTGAATGCTGATTTGTGGACAAGTCCTCTCTCTCTCTCTGTGTCTCCCTCTCTCTCTCGCTGGTAAGTGCTCGCTTCATATCTTCACACTGAAGTTGTGTTGTTTCCTTGTTGTTCATTTATCACGCGCGTGTGTGAGGATGTGCGTGTTGCTGCGTCGGGAAACTTCACTGACAGTAGCCTATAGTAGTGACTGCGGCAGCCTCGGCGGTCGCAGTGGAAACCATAAGAAATGTGAGTAGCGGTGACAGTGAAGCGGGAGCAGCAGAGACTTGTTGCCTCTGCAGGGGAAAGAAAAAAAAAATCCCCGCTCAGTGTTCATGTTAAACAGCACAGTGCTGCCGATGCTGCAGATGTAGTGAATGTCAACTTGGGGAGAAGTTGCTGGTTTAACGCAGCTGCACCCATGTTCATCTTCAGTGATGCCTTCAGTGGCTTCATGTCTGCTTCCTTCATGGTTTAATGCTGCGGCAGGTTCAGGGTTGAGACAGTCCTGGAGGTTTATTGGATAGAAAAGACATAAGTGTCACCTTGGTGTTACCTTCACCACAGACCTTAGTAATATTCCTTTGATATTGGCTGATTTGTGTTTGTGGAAGAGAGGTTTAGTCTTCTGTGTTTTCTTCTTTACATTGTGTGTGTGTGTGTGTGCACCATGTTCACACAGGAAATTAGATAAGCTATAGTTTGGCATCCTCAGTGTGACTGAAACTACGTGGTTGGTCTCCAGAACCTAGAAGATTACCCTATAGATCAGCTTCTCTTCTCATGGTTGTAGTGGCATGGCATGCATGTACTACACATGAGACACAGACATGTATGTGTGGTTGTGTGTATGGATGCTGCTGCTGAGCCCCCCCCTCCATCCTGAGATATGCATAAACAGCACTATCCTCATTGACATTGACAAGTACACGGCCTCTGTTCTCATATGGCTCCAAGCTGCCGTGCATGTATGTATACGCATGGACAAACACACACTGCATGTGCATGTATGATGTAGCCGCACACATGCTGAGACAGAACCACACACACACACACACACACAAACACACACAGGCACATAGAGCCAAATGCCACCAATAGACACCCCCTCCTCCCATTCCCCCAGTCAGAGCTGATGTGTTTAGTTGTTGAATAGGAGCTGTTGGCAGTCCATCCACCCTGCATCAGCCTGGCTTTTACAAAAGTTGACATTCACTTCAGCAAACACACTTTGCTTCCCTTTGCCATCACTTCACTTCCTTGTGTAATCTGGTAAACATTAATGAAATTGGTATGTCAGTGGCATCTTCTATAAGTGCCTGTTCAAACTGGTCATTGTGTTTTACCTGTTTAATGTGCAATCATGCATCACATGGCAGCTACAATGAATGTCCAGCATGGAAACTAATTGACCTGAATGATGAAAAAAAAAAAAGCTCCAAATGCTCACTGCCTCTCACAGTATGTCATCATAATATATTTATAAGTCCTAAGTAGTACAACACTCACATGTTAAAAGGGTCAGAGCTGGATCTGGCTAAATCTCTGTCATTCGTGAGCGATTGACCAAGTCGAGGCAAATGTGAGGGGACAGCAGGATGGCAAATGCTTTGTGACAACGTGAGCTCCAGAGTATTCATAGCCTGCTGCTAATGCTGGTATTTGGAGGGAGACAGGGTTGCAGCTGTTGCATGTTAGAGGGGGAGACGAGTAAGGCGCGAACGGGCTGAGAGCGTTCACGCCGAGGAGGTCGCCAAACTGCACCAGCGAGCCTAAGGAGGCTCTGGTCAGGTTTGGGTTAATAGTGGTTTAGTCTTTCTGTTCAAACACTCTGTAACTGAGAGGATTTATCCACCAGCCAAGGCAGAAGTACAGCGTGCACAGAAACAATTAGCACATATGATGAAATCCAAAGGCACAAAAACAGCTACACTCAAATACCAAGTAATTTTGGATGCAACCCTTATAACTTGTATTCATCATTATTGTTACCATGACAATGGAGCTGCCATACGCTTGCTGCTGGCACACTTACATCAGCTGTATCTGAGGGTAGAGCACAAGCAGATAGATAGATAGATAGATAGATAGATAGATAGATAGATAGATAGATAGATAGATAGATGATATGAGCAAAATGTGCAATTTGTGTTGACACTGTTCAATATTACCACGACACTTCAATCTCAATCAAACAGTTGTTTTCCTCTAGCTACTTCCTGTTCTCTTAATGTCTATCTTGGCTCGTGTGTGTGAACTTGTAAATGAACCTGTAGGTCAGGTGAGGTGACAGCATCATTTCAGGGCTCCGGTACAGATGTGCCTGCTGTTGGGAAACAATTTTACAACTAAACCTCAGCAGGTTGCTGCAACTCTCCTTGAAGGATTTTGAGTCATAGCACCTTGTGGTGAAGCGACCTTTGTAGAAAGTCATTTGCATGACTGAAACTGTTTTCTGTTCAGGAGGTGTTGAGGCCGAACAGCTGCCTGTAATTATGAGGGCTGCTCATTAGAACAGGTCATTATGTGTCCGATAGGCTGATAGAGAACACACTGATGTTGCTGTACTGGGCCTGAGAGCACTGCTGCTCAGGATAAAGTATAATCACGCCCTGTCTGACTGCTGTGAAAGTAGAGTTTCATCATAGGCTGTCAAGATGCCGTTTAGCAGACTACACATATTTCACACCCACTTAGGCTTTATCAGGCAAGAACCGTATCACCATCATTGGTAGGCAAACAGTGAAGTGTTAGGCTCTGCACCTCAGGTTTTTGCAATTACCCTGCATTGCCTGTTTGACACCCCCTGTCCATCTGAGACACACACCTCTGGGACTTAGACTGAAGATGGGGACTGGAGGACACGTGTGTTGCTGTGACTACCAAGGCCCTGGATGTTTGTAAAATGTCAGGCTTGCTTTGGATTGAGCAGGATTCTATTATGAAAGTAGAAAATACTGTTTGGTAATGGTGAGGCAAAGAGTATTTGTTCTCCCACTGATCTGGAACGGAGCGAAGTAGAGGAGCTGAATGTAATTATTTTCCCTTGCGTTGGTCAGGAGGGGATATACGTGATAAAGGCTGAGAGACGTTTGAATTTTTTAAAAAAAATGTTTTTTTCTAAATGGTGAGCTGAAGTAGTGAAGGGACCCCAGGTGTTCGAATATTAAAACCAATGGTGCAATTTGCAGAGTCTTGCACGGAAATAACAAAATGACATCATTGTTCAGATTCAAGTTGTGCTTATCTTTAGATGATGATGGGTTCTCACAGAAAAAGAAGAACTACATGAGGGCCTAACACAGACCACAAACTATGGTCATCTTGCAGTCAAGAAGGTGTGGTTAAAGGGGATGCTTCTGAGCTGTTACTTACAAACACCTCACCTAAAATAGATGCGTTCTATAAACTGAATATTCACAGGCTGGTGTGACAGGGGTTAAGTTCCCGTTGCTACGTCTGCAAAAAAAAAAAAACTGTACTTCAACACAATGCAACTTGATGAGTTAGGTTTCAGATTTCATTCTTTCATTCTGTGATGCTCACTTATCTGAGGTCTTTTTTCCATCATTTTGCTCCACATGCCTGTCTGTCATTTTATAACTTGTTCTCCGCACCTGAATTAGGGGCGGCCTGCCGAGAAGGTCTCGTCTCCTCTGCTGCTCAAGATGAGATGATTTAGACCGAGTGAGAATTGAAAGAGATTCAATCAGAGGGCGAAGAAAAGAACTAAACAAGAAAAGAGATATTAGATGGAGGGTATGACCGATGAGAAAAACGAGAGAGCAATTCTAATAATAAAAAGAGGATATTGATCTACAGTGCATCAGTTGGGTTATAACTGGTCCTCCTCGGTCTCCTCAACAGCATTGACAGGAGCACGATTGATTTTTCATTTGTTCTGTACAGTGTAAAGGGCACTTGTTATGCTTTTTGAAATCCCATTTGTGGTAGTTATCAGGGCACCCACAGCTTCTTCTCCTTCTTATTCTGAGGGGGCTCCAGGACAGGTTGTGTATGTGCAGTATAGGCTTAGAGCTGAGTTCGGCTCAGAAATGTAACTTCCCACAGTAACACCGACCAGCATGTGGCTGATGACAGATGACAATTTCTGCTTTTCCTTTTTTTTCCACACCTCATGCAGTAAAATCTGGAAATTCTCTTATCTGCTTGTTTCAAACATTGAAGCTGTTTAACGCTCTGCTGAGCTGAAATGTTGAATATTACTCTGGTTAATCAATAATGGATCAAATCGTTTAACCACAGTTAATCTCTTGTGAAGGTGCAGACTTTGGAACGAGAACCTGTAACAGTGAGTAGAGATGTCATTAAGAACAATTTATCCCAATATAGGACGCCTTGTCAGAAATATATTATGACCTCCTGCCTGATATTGTGATGGTCCTCATTTTGCTGCCAAACTGCGATGTACTGTGTATTCTGACACCTTTCTATCAGAACCAGCATTAACTTCAGCTTTCTGAGCAACAGTAGCTGGTGTGTTGGATCGGACCACACGGGCCAGTCAGCGCTCCCCACGTGTATCAATGAGCCTTGGCTCTGACCCACAACCCTGTTACCGGTTTGCCACTGTTCCTTCACTGGACCACTTTTGATAGAGGCTGACCACTGCAGACCGGGAACACCCCACAAGAGCTGCAGTTTTTTTAATGCTCTGATCCAGTCTTCTAGCCACAATTTGGCCCCTGTCAAACTGACAGCGGTGACAACAGTCCTTACGCTCGCTGATTTTTCCTGCTTCTAACACATCAACTTTGAGGACAAAATGTTCACTTGCTGCCTAATATATCCTACCCACTAACAGGTGCCATGATGAAGTGTGATTCAGTGTTATTCACCTGTCAGTGGTTATATCACTGTAGATTTCCTCAACAACTTGTGATATGAAAGAAACTTTGTGTGTGTGTGTGTGTGTGCAAATGTGTATGTGCGCTGTGTTTCTAATAGCAGGTGGTGACACCTTTGGGACAAATAGCAGCTGAGCTCATTATACAAGCATACCAACCGCAGGAATGCCAAATCTCATGCGAAGGTGTTTGCAGTGTGTGTGTGTGTATGTGTGTGTGTGTGCCTGTGTGCGCATGCAAGAGACCTGCCACGCATTGTTAAAAGCCAGACTTGTTTGTCCTGACGTACAGTTGCTGGAATCCTGCCTGATCCTGCCCAGAAATGCACACACACACATAACCCCACACACACACACACAAACACACACTTTCCAGACAAAACAATATACACCAGCACATGGCTAACACAATCACGCAATTACGTTTACAGTCAGGATACAAAAAAAGACGTAAAAGCACAATCTCTCAGATCTCAAACGCACACACACTCAGGTTCCAGTTCCACACATATAACATGAATGTTTCCTTTTTTCATACATAGTGTACAGCACAGTACACAGACACAGACACACACACCCACGAAATTATGAACTCACTGTGGCAATTTTCTCATGGATAACAGCTTGTGCTCGGCTGCTGTGTTTGTGTTGTGTGCAGACTGTGTGTCGTTCGACCACAGCACTGAAACACACCTCACCTCTGTGCTGCTGCGAGACAGAGCGAAGACAAAGTAAGACAGAGAACCAGAGAGGGGTGAGGGAGAGCGCGGCATGTTCACGGCAAGTAAACACTGCAGATGCGATTAGCTGTGATTGCCATGGGGGGAGCCGTAATGGGAAATCAGAGTCCCTCTTCCCGAGAATTGTGGGTAATGCAAGTCGTTATGTATTCATCCCCTGATGTTCGGATCTGCATGCGGGGTCTAGGAATTGGAAATGACTCCTGGTACACTGACATCGCTGTGTAAATGCAGGGAAAGATTAAAACTCTATTTGAAGCTTTCAACCCAATGACACAGGCTTCATCAGCAGCGCTCACTCAGTTGTCATGGAGATGGATCTTAATGTAAAAATCTTGTAAATAACTTGTTCTGTCAAGCTGCTATTTTTTATGCAAACAACAAACTTTTCTGCTTCAAGGAATAGTAACATTTGAGGAAAATACCAAGAGGATGTTTAGCTTCTCTTAGCTTAGTTTAGCATAAAGACTAGGAGCTGCAGGGCCGCAGCCAGCCTGGCCCTATCTAAGGTAATAAAATTCCCCCACCACCACCTGTGAAGCTTGTTAAGACCCAAATAAGCTTTTCCCCTGTTTCCAGTTCCAGATTATTTCTGACACGGCCAACACAGGAAACAAGTTCTTAAAGTGCTATGGGTGAAACTGTAAATGCTGCTGTGCTCATATGCCGTGCCAACGAGAGCTACATCCCCTCATGAAGGCTGTGTGATACAGCAAGAAGCTCAGTGGAGCTGGAGCTGAGGCCGTTTCATGTCAAATTACCATTTCCAAGGTACAGGAAAGAAACAACTCATACTTGTATGCAGATAGTTTCTGTGTTATCTGATCCATCAGTGAGATTTCCGTCGCCAACCCAATGAAGTGGAGGTTATGACACTCGAAGCATAGAAATGATATTTGAGAAGCACAACGGGGACCTGCTGTCTCTCCTGGGAGAAGCCTCAGATTACTCCAGATACAGCTTTTTCATTTTAGTTTTGCCTACGAAATAGTCTACCAGGACACGTAGTGACCCATATGATTTGACTGATTTGGGTCAGCTGACTCTGATGTGCACTAGGTACTCCCTGTGTGTGTGTGTTCTCCACGGTATATTTCCTCCCCGTGATGCAAACATTACCAGCACCAGAAACACATTTCTGAGCAGACTGGCAGTGTCTGCTCTGCTTTACACTGCTTCTACACTGTGTGCCTCCAGGTTGGATTTGGCAAACCATTGAACTCTGCTGAGAGCTGCTGCTGCTTTGCTCCTGTTCTGCTGATGTACTGTAAATAATTCTAAGTTCATGTTAGTTTCTCTTGTTTGAATGTTCATTCTCTGCGATTGAGGGCAGCTGTCTGCTGTTATTGTTACTCCTAGCTCTTCAAGTCAAATGGAGTGATGCCAAGGACTGGGAGGGGACAAGTAGCAACATCCTATCTAAAGCAGAGGCAGTAGAATTTGTGGGGAGTGCAGTTTTATATTTGATAAACACAACCTGTAACACCTTCAAGTGCCTGGATGAGTAAACTGTGAATAAATACACGGACCAAATGATTAAAAGCATGCTGTGTGTGTGGAGAGGTGAGGTAAGGTAATGGACAGTGCACATGGTTGAGTGAACACAGTGTGTGTAGACTGTCCCTTCTCCTTGGTGTTAACTTTGCTGATACAGCACACACACACGCACATTCAAACACTGCAGCAGCGGGATGCTATAATGTCACCCAAGGGGAGGATCCTCATTGCAAACTTTGCTGGCTAAAGCACTGCAGGGTAGGCGCGTACACACACACACACAGAGTTGTACTATATGTGCACATGCACACAAAGGTCTGCATTCACACTTACACATGTAGTGAGCCTTATTTGTATTTTATAGTGTCTCTCTTTTTTGTCTTTGTCTGAAGAATATCTGTCTGCTTGTGTCTATATTTGTGTCAGTGCATTTCTCTCTGGGCATCCTTAACTACAAAAACAACTACATTTTGTGTAAATAGCGAACAAGTGATTATTTAATCTTATCTGAATATTATTATCTGTCCTTATTTGTTTTTATAGTGATAGAAATGCCTGATTCAGTGAGGCAGTTGGTGCGAAGCAGCCGTCATGTGTTTCTGAGGTCAGGTGTTCAGGGTCATGTGTTGAATGTGGAGAGAAATAAAATATCTGTTCATGGATGTTTTCTAACTGGAGCTCAGTGATGATTTGTGGATAGATAATGAGAAGAGGAAACACAAAGAGGCAACTGTTTGTGAGATCTTTGATGTGTCTGTGTGTGTGTATGTGTGTGTGTGTGTGTATTTTGCATTTGTCCAACATGCATGCACATATATCAGCTGATAGTGTGGTGAGGGTCTGTGCTCTGCAGGGCCAGTTGTTTGCTTTGTCTGGTGCAGTCAGGTGGAGAATGGGACGGCCACAGGATTGGCTTTAATACATCACCAAGGACCTCAGGCTGGCTGATGCCACTTTACAGCTTTTCTCTCCATCTGTCTGTCTGTCACTCTGCCTTTCTTTTTTCCGTTCTTCTTTTTTTTTTTTTATTAATTTGTCAGCTACTTCCACTTCTCTCCAGTCCACCGTATTTTTCTTCACTCACCTCCATGTCTTTCTTCACCTGTCCTTCATCCTTATTTAGACTTGCATTCCAATCCTCCTCCTCCTCCTCTGACCTTCTGTCACCATGTCTCACTTATTCCCATTTCCCATCAATTTGTCTCCTTTCCATTCCTCTTTCTATATTTGTCATCTGTCTTGTGCCCTTTCCCCTGTGTCTCTTACTACCTTCGTTCTTTCTTAGTCTTCAGCTCTGAAAACCTGCAGAACGAACCCTACCATTGGCACTGATTTGATACACACACTCACTCAAAGAAGATAGTCTGTCCTGCTTATAATTACAGCGTACCTCCCTCTTCCCTTTTCCCAAGCAGGCTCATAATAGGAAATGCCCCCGTTATCTCTACGGGCACTGGCGTATTAATATAAGCCGTAGACAAACAAGGTGTGGGTACGTGTACGCCTGCGCTCTGATAAAATGCAATAGCACAAGGCTGATATTACATTGCAAGCCTTTTCAAACTTTTTGCCCCTGGCTTGTTGTATTTGCCTGTATAGTAAGCTGCGGTGAGAGCAGGTGAGGAACAGACAGGTGTGAAGAGAACAGGGGGAAATGTGGGAAATTACATGTAAGATGAAGCTCTCCAGGGTCAAACATCATTCTTTTAAAGAC
>OMNW01010499.1:73785-89241 GCA_900303245.1 Selene dorsalis
TTAAAGACCATTTCTTTTTTTCTTTTTCTTTGGTTGATTGGATAGAGGTTAGGGAATTTGAATGTGGAAAAAGAAAGCAAATGCCAAGGGGCCAGAATCTGTCTCGTATTGTTGGAAATGCATGATTGCATGAGAGAGAATACTCTGTTCCATTTAGAGTAAGGCTCCAGCAAAGGTTGGTTGGTTATGTGTTCTGAATAATCAATTAGATGAAGCTTAAAAAATATCTGAAGACAAAACAAACACAGAGAATAAGCAGTTACTCATTTGGGCCCTTTATGCTTGATAAATGGCTAAAAACTGTTGTTTCTAATCTCATCATGTCGACTGGTATCACCAAAATTCAGCAGCTCGTTTTTGGGAAGTTTGGGGTTTCAGGAGCTTGACATATCCTACTGATACTTTTCTCAGGGCTAGCAGGTGAAATGCTATAACTGCAAGTTAGCCGCTAACATGCTAGCTGCAGCCAGTAACCTAGCGATAGCGCTAGTCAAAAAGCAGCTCGCTGAGCTTCTTGACATTTTCTCCGAATTGAACCATTTTCCTTTTTCTAGTTCAGTTTGTTCTCAGTATTGTAAATGATTTCATCAAATAAAGAAAAAAGAAGCAAAACAAGCTGGCTGCCTGTGATTGAAATTGTTAGCTCTGTTGCTAACAGGCCAGTGGTAGGTTCATCCTCCCGTCTCACACCTGCCTGCAGCCACTATCCTTTTGTGAATTATTTTACAGTTGAACAGGGGAAGTTAAAAAACAAACAAACAGTGTAGGCTATCACAATAAGCAAGCCTCATATATTTACAGCCTGATACTGGTTGATGGTTTAGATTCATAGGTCTCATTTCACAAATGACCTGTGATGCCATGGGAAATGTTTGATTGTTTTTTTTCGTTGTTTTTTTGTCCCTTTTGAAATGTTGCAGTTTGATTCAGATGCAGGTTCAAGTGTCAGCTCTTCTCCCTGTGATATAATAGCCTATAGCTTACTGCAGCTGTCTCCCTGCATGGACAGTTATGATCACATATCCAGAAAGTGGAAAGCCGGAGAGGCTTGGGTCAGGGCTGGGTCAACAGCGAGGACATGCAACCTCCAGTTCTCTGTGTGTGTAAGGCAAAAGGTCAAAAGCCAGAGGCTGTAGCCAGGTCACCTTAAACTAAATACTCTGTCTTTGTGTGTTGGTATTTAAGCTAGACTGAAACGACACATTCATCAAATACTGCATTTTCTTGACCTCTTCTTCAAGAAGGAACTGGCAAGTCATCTTCAATAAGTGTGAGTCAGTGAGAGATAAATGTCCTACATTTATGTCTCGTCAGTGATTTCTTTGATCTGTGAGCTTGAGTGAGTGACTCTGCCCTCACTTTCAAATGAGCAGTAAAGGAATTGATCAGTTTGCTGTCTTGTCTCATGGTGTGTGATTTGTTTTTTTGAAGTCATTATCTGGCTGGTGCAGAGGAAGTGGCTGCCTAGTTTTCTCCATTTTTCTCCAGAGAGCAGCCTTTAGCCTGATTGCAAATGACTGTTTACAGCAGGGAAAGTATTTGTTAATGGAGTGTAGGGCATTATGTCACCAGAGAGCGTGATTTGTGTGTGTGTGTGTGTGTGTATGGGAGGATGAGAGGGAGTGAGGCAGACAGTGTTTGTGTGGTCGAGCCTGTCTGCAACAATTTGCAACATGAGAATTGTAGGAGCGCTTAAGAAGGATGCAATTATAGCCATTAGGACTGTTTGCACATGTTATGTTTTCTCTGAAATTAGGGGATTGCTTAAACTGATATCTGCAAGTCATCCAGGGAATTTACTCTCTGTCTCCTTCTGTTTTCCTATACTCCAACCTCCTTCTCCTCCTTCGCCTCCTCCGTCCTCTCTCCATCTCTGTCACTGCCGAGCTCTTTGAATAGGCTGGTTGTTTGCCTCTGCTGGCTTATGGTAAATATGCTTCACTATCTGGGAGCGGCATTAACAAAATGTAAAGGCAGGAGGAGAGAAAGAAAGGGATGATTTGGTGAACGAGAGGGGTGGCACAGGCAGAGAATTAGACGAGTAAATTGAATTAGAGAAAAGATGTTTGAGCCAAGTGGAGGAACAAAGAGGTGATTGTTGAGGTTAGCGAGGGACCTTTCAGTTCCTGGACAGTTTGTCCTTGGTGTTTGTCTTGGGTTCCCTGATGAGAGGCTTTGTTTCTTGAGCAAGAACTACTTACACGGTCATGTTACAAGCATTATGATTTACCTAATGCCCCACATAATGAAGGATGCTCTGAATCATCTTTTCACGATGCTGTAACGAGTTTTTGTTCTAACCATTGGCTTTATGAGAAGCCTAGTTAATAAATCATTCTAGTGCTTTACAGGTCAGTTAAAGACCATTAGTAGGAATATGTGTATGAGTCTGTCCTCCATCTACGGCCATAATGCTGTCATGGATGTTGGGAATCCATAAATAAATGTCTGTTAATGTTTAAAGGAGTTATTTCTAAGTTTTGCGATCATTACTAGGCCAACATTTGCATTAGCAGACAGTCATGTCAGCTGTAGATAAATCAAGCAATTTGAAGCAATTTTCACCTTGGAGTCTGAGGCTTTTTAATGAACTTTTCTAAATATGAAATAACTGATTAGATTAAAGATTTGTGTTGATTAAATTGAGAAAACAATGCGAAGATTGTGAGATGATGAAAAATGGACCTTTATATAAAATTGTGGAAGACTGCACTGTGAGGATGAGAAAATGTGGCAAACATGGGGTCACGTGAACTCTGTCTGCTGCATCTTCACTCAGCTTATCTCTCAGATGTATGATGTGTTTTTTCACAGCTCGGTGACTTTGGGAATTGTACAGGTGTGGCTCAGGGAGCAGCGCATTTGAAAAGTCTAAATGCTCAGGTTGTTGTGGAAGTGGCACCTTTTCTTCAGATATCAGGAGAGGCGGTTTTGACAACAGGGAGAAAAAGAGGGAGGGAAAGATGAAAGTAGTTTGCCTTCCAGCTTCTGGTAAAAGGAAGTGAACTCGCTGCCAGGGGGGGAGTGCTCTTTTTAAAGGGAGAGATGTGAGCTTGAAAAACGAAGAGACCCACCACAGCAGGGTGCTGAGCTGAGCTGCACTGAACAGCAACGTTAAAAGGTTTTGAACCAGAGCCAGCCCCCTGAGCTTGTCTGCGAATACTGAGAGACCAAGCAGAGAGAGGAGAGGAGAGGGGCACTGATGAGAGGAGAGAAAAGTTAAAGAAAATGGAGGATTACAAGGAAGGAATGACGATGAAAAGAGGTGCAAGGGGACGAGAAGCGAGGAGGGCCTGAGGAAGGGTTAGGGTGTCTTCTTTCAAGTTGACAAATTTTGGCGTGAAGCTCAGAATAGGGAACAAATTGGGATTAACATTGTCTTTTCCTTTAAAAAAAGACTGTACAAAGGGCAGACGTGATGCAGAAATTCAAACACATACGCCCCTGAGAGCTCATCCTCTGTACCTACAGCCACCAGGCTTTTTAATTCTTGGTGACAGACAAATGAATTTCCCCTTGGGGATTAATAAAGTCATTCTTATATTATCTTATGAGGACAACATGTTAACTTCTCTAAAAGCTCAGCTCTAGGTGGAGGCTTGGATAAGATTCCTTCAGAAATTAATTTAGGGGTGTCTCTGGTTCTGGAAGAATGTAGGAATGGACAGATGGAGAGGAGGACAGGGAAAGTAAATGAAGGGAGGAGGAGGAGGAGAAGGAATGTGAAGAACTGAGCCAATGGCAACTCTCCCTCAGACAGAGCAGAAAGCGACAGCGGGAAGTCCAAGTCGTAATCAGAGCTCCTGCTCACTCTGATGCACTAGACATGACAAATCTTAGAAATTCGTAGCACTCAGAGGTAAAATATTCAGCCAGACACTTCGTGTCAGGTTCTTGTAACACTTCTGAGAATTTGTAATCCTGCGGAGTTTCAGGAAAGAAATTGCATAATCTGAAAAAAACCTTGACACAGCCGTGAAATGTGAATGAATGTCTGAGGACATAATTAATTTCAGTTTTTTTCACTGTTTACCACGGATAGTCATTTTCATATTCAATTAAGAAGCACATTTCTTTCTTTATTAGTCAACTAGGCTATGAAATGTTAGAAAATATAGTTAGAATGATACAAAATGAAAAGAAAGAAGGGGATATGATTAATGACGTATCTGGGCATCAGTCCAAAACTGAAAGATATTCAGTTTATGATGAAGTAGCAAATCCTCACAGGCAAACTATTTGCCAATTTAGCTTGAATTAGGACCAATGATCAATAAGTTATCAAAGATTAATTGTCTAATGTAGCTCTGTCACTTGCACTGAGAGATCGAGACCATCATGACTCACTTGAACCAAACGGGTGGTGAGAATGAGCCGACGATGAACCGGTGCAGACCCATGGCTGTTTCTGTGTGTTTCTCTTTTTACCCTGTGCTTCTCCGCTGCATTATTGCCCTGATCTGAATAAACGTTGAGGGAATTGTTCTCTCTTGACTTGTCAGGAGCGATTAAAAAAAAAAAAACAAAGTGTGATGATGGCTGTTTTCATCCGGCGTGAACAGGAGCCGCTCTCTGTCGTCCCGTGCCGTGTGGGATGATGAGCAGGCTGCAGTGGCTGCTGCAGTGCTGGAGCAGGAGAGACGCAGGCAGGACGAGGGGAATTCCACAGCAGCCTCCTCTATATATTATATCTCAGTTTTTTCACCTCTCCCATCCTGACATGACCACTTTTCCTGTTCATTGTGACGCCGTTCACATGTACACAGAGCTGTGGCAATGAACACACATCCGGCCATTAACCGGTAAATTAAAACAAAAAAAGCCTGATTCAGAGCAACAGATGAGGCTGGGGGATTAACTGCTTTTCAGATGTGTTACAAAGGTTATTTTTAGGCTCTTCTCAGCCACACAATGCCTCGTTAAAAAAAAACAAAGTGGGTAGGGTGTAGGGTTTTTTTTTTCCTGTGGCTGATGCATTAGATCTTCAGAAGATGCAAACAACATGATGTAAAAAGAAAAAGGTGGTTTCCCAAAAATGAAAAATGAAAACCGAGCTGCTGTAGACTCAAAACTGAGATGAGATCGCTTAGAAATGAATCTGGGTTATCCTTGTTTATGTCTGTTTTGCACACACACTAAGAGATCTGGCCCTCTTCCCCTCACCAAAACCCATAAATGAGCAAACCCCTTGCCTGGTACACACACACACACACACACACAGATATCAGTGCTGGCCCTCTGCCTCCACAATAACTAATCACTCAGACAGTGTGGTCATGCCCTCTCATTAAGCATGCTCTATGCTGAAAGCAACACGACTAATGACTCTGCATTGCCTGTTATGTGCACACAATACTCTCAGGATTAATGCCAGCTTAAACCACACAAACTCTACAGACAGACAGACAGACAGCACTCCTGCCCAGCTACTTCGTCTCTGCAGAGAAATGTCCAAGGAGTGTGATTTTTCTGCTGTGATATCTTCCTATTGGCAGAAAAAGAGCTGTCGCTTTAGTATGTGCAGATTCTTGCAGCTATGCAGAGAGTGTAAACGTAAAGCCCCCCGCCGTGCTCTCCCAACAATACCGACTCTGTTCCAGAAACTTCACATCCCATTTGTTGTGATGTCAGCGCCGCCTGGTTCTCCCCGAGCTTTTTTAGCACTCGTCTTCTGCGCTGTCATCTTACATCCGTTCATGTTTGCAGATGAGCATACACAGCCCGCTCATCTGCTCCGGAGGAGTAAGGCTGCTCGTGCTTCGTGAGCTTGATGCTGTCGGGCTGAGTGGTGCACAGATTCAATAAGGGGGGAAATTTGCAGGGGTTGAAATCAAGGCAGAGTGTGTATTGCACACCGCCCTGAAACACACAGTCTGCTTTTTTCCTTTCTGGAGAAAGAAGTGCACTAAAGAGGGCATCAGGTTCATCAATAGTATCCAGTCACATTTGGACATAAAACTCCTCAATATGCCGTTATTGACACAAGTGTTTTTTTTCCCTTTGTTGCACTTGATGCTTGGACTTTTGTATTCTGTCTGTTGATTGTTCCTAAACACAGTCTCATGATGTTAGCTGGTGATGAATTGCATGGATAGAGTAACACTATTGACTTCTCTTTCTCAGTGTGAGGTAGCATATTGAGTGTCTCAGTAACTCAATCGCTCGGATAATGGCACAGAGGAGGGACTGTGTTTGTGTGTGTAAGCATATGCAGACTTGTGTTTGACATTGGTTTTCAAAGGTACGAGAGGCCTGCGAGCTGCGTGAATGTTTGCGTTCGCAGGAGGAGGTGTCAGCCCGCGACGTCTTTGTGTCGTGTTTTCATGCGCGCATGTGTGTTTCCGCGCACCCGTGTGTGCCTGTCAGTGTGCGTCTGAAAGGTCTGCATTATCAGCATCTTGGCAACAAGCAAATGGAGAACCACTGAGTTCTGTTGTGTCTGTTCATCATCAAGGTCCTGTCGCCCTGGGTTACAGGGTTGCTAGGGGATGGATGGACAGACTGGCATCACCAAAGTGCCAGATAGACATGTGGGCTCTCCACGTTGTTTTTTTTTCCCCACCACCATCCTTCGCCTTTGTCCTGCTGTACCTGGAGAGAGCTGTGATTTATTTTGCCCTTATGAATAAAATAAATACATTTTAAATAGCTTTCCTGTGAGTCACAGAGTTCATACACAAAAGATGTTCTGCAGTTGAATTCATGCAAATGAAAGAGTTTTTTTTTTTCATGTGCAAGTCAGTTTCCCAGCGGGTGCTGCTCGGAAAACCACTCCACCAATCATGTTTTGCAGACGTCTAGAGGCTTATGCCAGGCAATTTTGGGATTAGGAAGCAAAGTTTGTGTACTTGTGAATATTTGGCTGTCTGTTAAAATAAAACTGTTGCATAAACAGGGTGTGTGCTGTCCCTGCAAACAGGAAGCCAGCGCACCCGTTTCATCTTCCTCCTCCTCCAGTCCAAATCCACGCAGTCATTTCTATTCTATCACAATTAGGAGCTGACAAATCATATATTATGACCAGAGTTCCTGTTTGTTTCTAATTATCGAGTGTCAGGGAGACGAATGTGTTTGTTTTTGTCACTGGAGATGATTGAATCCTTTTAATAGACTGTGTCGTTTATTGTTACTGTAAAGCACATAAATAATCATGAGGCTCCATCGGCATGGATGTTGTTTTAAGATATGTTATGGTTGTAGCGCATGCGTGTGTGTGTGTGTGTGTGTGCGAGAGGAAAGGAGTGGAGGTTTGAGGCGCCAGCAAAGAGGATATGTCTGGCAGCTGTGTCACTTCGCAGAGTAAAGGCTTATGGGAGAATTACAACAACAAATGAGCAGGAGGACCCCCCCACACACACACTCACACACACACACATTTAATTTTCCCTCTACAATGTGAATGTGTGTGTGCATAAAACAGTGAGTAAGACTGTGTGTAAAGTTTGTTCATTGCTCTGTTGCCCAGTGACTCGCAACTCTGGCATTCACAGCGGCTGGCACAGCTTTAGTCAGAGTCTACCTGCAAACACACACAGTGACAGGAAGCCAGAGCACAGCAGATTAATGCATTGGTGGTAAAACAATGTGATTAATTGATTATTTACTATACATAAACCTACCAGACACTGCTGCCTTAAAGGGATAATTCACCTATTGCCATAATCCCTATAGTCATAGAAGTAGGTTCATTACCTTAAATTACCGGTAAGAGACGTGAGCTGTGGTACAGGTCCCCTGTCCCATGTCCCTCATTGAACTCATCAAATATGCAATTCAACAACTCCAAAACACTCTTGTGGACAAGTTGTGACCTGCACATTTGCAACGCTATGAAATAAACATGTATAATTATGTAACATAACGACACATGAAGCAAATACTCGGAACGACTTGCACTTTTGAAATCATGCCCAGCAGCCATGTCTGGAATGTAGTTCTGGCTATGTATTTTCCTCGAAAACAACTCCGTCTGGTGATGTTACATTATTATTTCATAGCGTGGTGAATGTGCAGGTCACAACTTGTCCACAAGAGCGTTTTGGAGTTGTTCGATTGTGTATTTGATGAGTTTTGAGTGGCAGGGGTCCTTGTACCTTTCACCTCAATCGTGTTCGCTGAGCAGCTCGCATCTCTGCCGCACTGATCTCAAAACAACATGCACCAAGAATTAGGATTATGGCAATAGGCAAATTTGCTAAAATGTTAAACTATCCCTTTAAACTGCTCAGGTCGGAGGATCTATGTGAGAAATAATGGGATAAAAGCACACAGAGAGTAAATACAGGCTTCTGGCTTACAATAGCTAAAGGATTAATGTAACTGTAGTATTATTTTTGTTATATGATATTTGAATGCTTTGTTACATATTGTCAGACTTCTCACTGTCTAAACAATAAAGTCTCCTCTTTTCAATCTCAGTGCATTGTAGTTGCTCTACAAACTTGTCAGAGTGCCAACCCCACACACACACACACACATGATCACATAAACACACACACACTCTCACACACCCCAGACACTCCAGTGATGTTCAAAGCCAAACAGTTGTCTCGACTAATCGATGCGTAATGTGTCTGTGAGAGCTTGCGCATGCTTGTATTTTCTCCGTATGAGTGTGTCATCTCTTATACGCTCTCACAGCCTCGCACTTCAAGGTTGTTGTGCGTCCGCCAGGGTTATCCCACAGTGTCTCTGAGCTCGGGCGATATGCATTGTCATTTTTACAGCCTATTATGGGGACACGCTGCTTTGGTGCGACATGGCCCGCCGAGCGATAACAAGGCCCGGGGAGGGTGTTCGACCTCTGAGCGTGAGGAGGGATGTTAACAAGCTTTCCTTGATCCCCAGGTGTACGTCAAATAACGCGCGCTCGTGCAGATGTGGGGTTAAACACGAGCTCTCTCACATCATGACATAAATCAGATGTGGAACAGTCACATACAGAGTTCATTCATAGGCCTAAATATAACTTGAATATCTTCCTGTACTGATGCAGTTTGGCCACACAGCTTTCAACTGCCCTGTTGTATAATGTGTGTATCTAATTAAATTGTTTGCATTAATTATTCATATATAACTGTTCTACTTATCTTATGAATAATTCTTTCTCTGTAGGGTTACTTCTACTGACAGATGTTCACCATATGTCATCAAAGCCAAACCTGATGTCTTAAAATAACACATTATGTGTATACATATTATCACTTTTAGCTTTGTCCACCATATTAATTATTAACTGGAAGATTTATACCAGGCACCATGTAAGAAGAGCTGCCATACATACTTATTTTCATTAGTAGTGAATCTGTAAATTATTTTCTCAATGAAATGATCAATAATTTAGTGTCATAAGTATAAGAAATAAGTAAAATCCCCAGTTTCCACAGTGATATCTTCAAATAGCTTGTGTTGTCAGAGCAGCAGTTGGTCTTTGCCACTGTGTTCAGTGATTTACATCCAATAATCATATATCTGAATATTATAAATGGAGTAAAAGCTGTCATTATTGTTGCTAGTTTAGTTTAGTTGTTCTCAGCTCTGATATACTTGACTGTGACTGCAGCTGGGGTTATGACCACCTTGAAACAGCAGCTATAGAAACTAAAAACACTAATGGTTTGTTGGACAGCTGGTTGGAGGTACACTAAAAAAGACACATTGACGTATTGATCCCTGTCATTTCAGGACCATGAAGCTGCATCACTGAGCCACTGGAAGACTATAAACCCAGCTGCTCTGTCAGCAGCTCTTCTTCACGGGTCAGTGCACTAATGAACACCATGTCACGCTGCAGGTTTGAGTCCAGGTTGTTACACACAGTACATCATCTCTTTGCTGTTGTCCCTTACTTTGCATCCAATAAAATCTATATTCTCCCCCAAGAAACTTATGTGATGCTCGACTCAGCAAATCTCCAGAAACAGGCAAGGAAGCTCATTACTGAATCATCATATGGGCCGGCAGCTCAATGCGTCGCTCAATTATTCATGGGAGTAAAATCTGAGGTGAATAACAAGTTTCTTTGCTTTCAGTTAGGATTGTAAACCCATGTACGACACCAGCTGGAGATCTCAGAGAAAACAACTTCCCTCTAGAGGATTTTCATATCCTCCAAAGGAGCTGAGATTCGCAAGCTTTCTCAAGACGCTAAACTGAGTCGCCCAGCGCCTTGTCATGCTTCTGCTGTCTTCTTCTACTTCCTTTTCCTTTCTCTCTCATTTCCTGAAGAAATCTTAAAAAGGTGAAGTAGGGTCTTTTTGAAGTAACTCCAAACATCTGTTAAAACTTCTGCTACCTTTATAGGTCCTCACATGAAAGGGCTCGCAGCTTGACACGTTACCCCAGTGTTTCAGTCTAATTTAATGGGCTGTCATGACCACACAGTGAAATATCAGGCCATAACAACCAAAGAGAGTGTGTTACTGTATCATATTGGCTATCTCCCTGTGCTTTTAATTACCGAAGCAAGGGAATCAATAGAGACGGGGCATTTGAAGCAAGCTGATTCTCCCTGTAGTCAAGAATGATGAAATGAACGTTCAAGTCGGAGCAACTTTCCAGCGTTTCCTTGGGTTTTAGATTCCTGAGAGTCTCTTGTGTTTCAACATTGACAGTCAAAAATGTTTTACATTTCTTTTCTGATTTGTTACTTTCATAATCCCTCGATATACTTTTCCTTCCCTCATGAGGTTTTTTCAAAACAACTGTGTCAGCATGTGCATGGGCAGCTTTGCAGACAAAACACGCTGCAAAAGTCTTGAAAGCTGAACTGAAAACAATTCCTCCCTCTCTGCTAAAGAAAGGCTCTCCCGCTTTAAACTAAGGGAAGTTACTCTCGACGACTTCAAACGCCCGTTGGCCTCTTTTTGGAGCAGTTGTGGCTAGTTAAACACTGGCTGCAACCAGCTGTTTATTAGAGGCCTGTCAGCAGAACAATAGCTGCCGCGGCTGCAGAGCAACTCTGCTAAGCTAAGTGAAGAGGCTAACCACAGGACAAGCCTGAGAGAAACCAAAACACAGGAAATTAGCCACTGTTTACTTTTGCTTGTCTAGACTTGTTCCTACTAATTAAGTGTGAAGAGCCCCCTTGTGGATTTCTGATCTCTAAGGAATGAGCTCTCAAGGTTACTCCTGTGTGTTTCATTGTTTGCGCCGCTTTTCAAATGAAGCCGCGTTTGACCCATTTGTGGCCCCCAGGACTGTGAGCTGTTGGCGTTAGCCCTTCAATAATCCCCCAGCGACCCAGAAAGTCATTTCTAGAGCAGGTGGCTATGTGGGCCATAGGCCTAATAACACAACAATGGCGTCATGTGGCTGAGAAAGTGTTAAAGATGGCAGGGGTTTGGGTGTACATTATTTATACCTGATCACTGCACTGTACCCTCGAGGCTTGAGCTTTATGGGCTACAAGTGTATTTGATTATGATTGTCTAAAAGCAGCTGTGCATCTTGGGTATGTGAACACACACACACACTCTACAAATTGTGGTGTGCGACCTAGGTTTTTATGGCATCCAAGTTGCTCATTCAAGCCATCCATACATAGGATTAGAATGATGTATTGCATGTGTGTGTGCGTGTGTGTGCATGCATGCACCGCACGCGAGCCACTTCCTGCCAGAGAAAACTGAGTTCTTCATTAAATCTTAGTACCCCTGCTTTTAACCCCCCAACGCTAATGTCTTCAGTATGGCTGAGTGCAGCTGTGCCATTTTACCCATAATTCTGCAGGATTTTGTACAAAGTACATTAAGTACAAAACAAAAGGGTGAAGGTTGACGCATTTCAAGGCGCGCAGCTGCATTCCCATGGCCTCTCATGGGGCTTTTTGCGGGACACTGCGAGGACAGAGCAGAGGGGGTAAAGTAAGAGGACAGTCCTAACAAACTGCACCGTCCTCAGGGGCATCTTTTTCCAGATGAGGCCCCCTGTCTCACGGCCTCATATGAAGCACTGGAAGTTTGTGTGTGTGTATGTGTGAGAGAGAATCTGCGTGTGTGTGTGTGTGCGCGTGTGGGTGGCCTGTTTACATTCCACTGATTCCTCACGGGAATCCCACTCTCTGTTCCCAATTTGCCTGGGAAGGTGTGTGTGTGTGTGTGTGTGTATTTTTAGCCCTTCTCTGAATTACAATTGGTAACTGTCCTCAGACCTTCACTTACCCCTGGTCAAACTTCACGTCTTTGAAAACACACTCACTTCCTGATGGACTCTTTAACCTTGTGAACGCACCTCAATGCATCATAATTTTCCTCTCAGTAGCCACATTGTTGGTGCATATAAATGCTTCCTCTGTGTGTGTGTTTTGTTTTTTTTTTCAAATTAAAGCTTGTAATTTGTGCCTCTTCCAAACTCTGTCCTCTAATCAAGATTTCTAAGAAACGTTACACAACAAATTTGTTGTTGGAAGTGCGGAGATTGCAGCTGTCATTTTTGTGCCCAAGCAGCTTAAACGGCAAAATCTGCAATCTCTTCTCTGGCTCTGTTCACACTATTAATTCCCCCTCAAGTGATGATTTTATGCTTCTTGCTGTGTCAGCTTATGTTGAACTAGTCACCTTTTTCTATTTCCCCTTTAATCCTCCAAAGCAACAATCATCACAAAGTCAAGCCTGGATTTGTGTGCTTTTCTTTTCTTTTCTTTTCTTTTTTTTCAGAGATTATTTTCACTTCATTTTTTTTTGCTTTTTGAATAGAAAACAAGAGAGACAGAGTCAAGCAGCAGCTGATAAAGATGCCATGTCATGGAGATCAAGATGTGGTTCACTATCTTTTTAAAGTACACCAATCCGTTTTCCATTGAATTTACTTCCTCCTTTTAGAAATCCTTGACATCTGCTCTGGGCCACATCCTGCCTGCACTGAGAGCCCGAATCACAGCAATTGATTTGACACTGATAGACACTCAGGAAGTTCTTAAGTAACCAATCCATAAAGACAAGTCATTATTGCTGTAATATGATGTCATGTATGATATTGCATTTTATAGCAATAGGGGGAAAAAAATCACCATCAGCAGCGCTTGAGAGGTCAGAGTTGTGTGGAGTGTGTGAGTGTTGTGCGGTGGGTTAAGTGTCCAGGGCTTTGCTAATGGCCCAATATGAGTTTGCAGTCAGGAGAATTGAGAGGTAATTTACAAACGCTGTAATGCAGTGCAGCTCTTGAATTGGAGGGGCACTCGGGGAGAAGTGTGTGTTGGGTTCAAGTTCAGACGTGTTGTGTGCTGAGTGGTGCGCGGTGTTGTGTATACAGGGGACAGACTAAAGGACAAACCTGGATAAATGGGTGGAGATTTGAGTGCAGGTTCAATGCAGAGTGCAAATAAGTGGTTAACATGCATCTGTGGCAGGAACAGATGGGTGATAGCTTATGGGGAAAAAAAACAGCAGTATCTCTCAGTGTATAGATCCTCCAACACCACAGGTGTGATGGAGGAATGATTCCTGTGCTTTATCATATGCAAATATGATGTACATATAATGTGTGTATAACGTACATAGAGGGCCTGTTGAATTTCTAATGTGTATATATTAATTCAAAATATATATGAAACCTGCTAGATATCATACGTTTCTTATATTGATACATCTATGTAGTTCATACAGATATGTATATTTATGTATGTTTACACTGGATATATAAGTATATGTGTACACATCCCAAAGCCTGTCAGTGTATGCTATAAACAGGATCAAGACCATTTAAAAGTTAAAAGTTTAAAACTGATGAGAAATTAATTTAAAGGGGAACTAAGTCTGGTCGCTTTTCTGCTGTTTTGCTAACCATCGTCCCGGCCATGTGCATTTGTTTTTAGTGAAGCCAGTGAGAAAGCAATCAATAGAGCGGTGAATAACGTTATTTATCATAAATGATGTTAGGGCATGTTTATTTGTGTTATCCGTCAAGAGATTATGGGTTACAGGGCTGTTTGTGTCATGGTGCCACTGAGACGAGAGCTGGGACACCAGAGCACTATATATGTCACATATTGGGCCACTTACTGGCTGGTCAGTCTTACAGTTAACTCATCGCTGGTGGTTCAGGCACAATAATCACTGGTGAGTAAGTAGCTGCATAAGAACAATATATACAGTATCTATGAGTCAGTCAGACATCTGTGCCTAAGATCCTCTTTTTACACTTCAGCAGCACCTCAGCGAATCACCCCAGTACTGTAAGTCACAATAACATGTTCACACAGCTGAAGAGCAGACCTTGGTCATATCTCTTATGAATTGAGGAAGTGGTGTTTTCCCACTCAGAGCAAGTCGTGGAGACAGAGTTGTATATTCAGTTGATAAGCACTGTTCATTTTGTGAAAGCCTGGTGCGTGTGTGTTTGCCACATACATTCCGTCTGTGAATAATATCAGTGAGTGTCACCTCCGTCTGCCACGCTGTCTCCACACATCTTTCCACATTATCCACCCACTGTGTCGAAATGGATTTGCCTCTAGCCACCTCGGCTTCCTTGGAAGTGTCCGTGTGAAGGTGTCTCCGTTGCATTTTCCCCTCCGACTGCTCCCCTCACACTCGGTGCTTTAATGTATTCGTTCACTTGGCTCACTCCCTCTTTCTCCCTCCATCTCTCTGATGTCTGTCACCTGCTTATTGGTTCATCTCTATTCTCTTCGGACTCTCCGTGTGTGTTCAGTTCTCCCTGTATTTTTGTGAGTGTGAGTGTGTGTGCATCCTCATATGTCTGTGTAATAATCATGCAGATGTGTGTGTGTGTGTGATTGACAGCAGATTTTCCGCCACCAGCAGGCGTTCTGTTTGCTGCTCCGATGCACATTCAGTTGGTTCATTTGGTTTTTAGCTCTCCCTCGGGAAACACTGAGCCGCCCCCATTAACTGATTTGAGAAGGGCTGTGGTTGCCACTGCCGCTTTGAAAATAAACACTCCACCAAGTTATACATTTATTAGACATGATCTGTCCCCCCTAGTCCATTGAGGTGTCGCATAAGAAACAGCTTGTCAACGGAGGAGCTTCAGCTGTGTGATTTCGCAGGTTTTGGTTTCAGTTGTGGCTTGAAAGAGACGTCAGGACTGAGGAATTACTGTGTGTCACAACAGGTGACAGCGATAAGGAGCTGGTCAGACGGCATGCCTTGACAGTTAAAATGCAGGAAGCTTATTAGAAATATCTGTAGCTTAAAGCCATACCTTGACACGCAGATACTTACATGAGAAGAATGATACAATTGTCATTATGGAAATGCAGATAAGACTGTGAGAGGTCCTTGAACCTGCAGGGCTAAGAAATAGTCTTGTATGAGATAGAACATGTCCACATGAGCTTTTGTTTGTTGCTATGCAGATTTATTTACCTTTGGGTGCAGCCAGGCTAACAGTTCCCCACTGCTTCCAGTCTTCATGCTAAGCTAAGCCAAACAGTCCCCCCCGCCCCCCGAATGCCAAACTAAAAAGGAGAATAAAAAGGAAAAAATATTCTGT
>OMNW01010502.1:0-11467 GCA_900303245.1 Selene dorsalis
TTTACTTATGTGATCTTAGCTTTCAAGAAACCTAGAAAACAAACTTTATTTATCCACCTGGCTTCAGAGGAAATTCCTCAACATGAGTCTCATCGTTTCAGCCAACAAAGAACAACACTTTTACTTAAATTAGGTAAAAACATGAAATTAATTACAATCTGGCATCAGTTATACCTGTTATAGCTAACACTTGTTATTTTATAGCAGTTCTGCTACTGTTGTTCCACTTTATTCAATTAGAGCTGCTCAACATGGAATAAACACACTATAACGTGGTTGTAAGAAGCTGTGACATCTATTCCATATTGTTTTTCAAGTCCCCACAAGGGGAAGTTCATTGTAGTTTGTTATTGACCATTTATCAAAAGTTTACGCAGCTTATAAATGTTTAAATCTCTCACCTGTACCATCACTGGACTGGTCCATTTTATACTGGGGGGTGGAGTACAAGTCCAGACAGACTGGTCCGTTCTCGCCTGTGACAAAGTCAAAGGACGTCCCGTTGGATGACGGCACAACCTGTAGATCATCATTAAAAATTACACATCACATTTCTACGACTGTGGCACTGATAAAGGGATCGCACCTCTGTACAGCTTTCTGCCCCACAAAGACAAAAGGGAGTAACTTGTGTTAGATTAAATGATTCGCCTGCTGGATATTTTGCTTTTCAACCAGCAAATGTTTTTCTTTAGTCTCAGTAGCAACTTTGTTACTGCACTTTATCTTTGTAGGGAGGTAGAGGGAGAAGTGTTCCACTTTTCACACTGCACATTTGTGTCTGAGCTGCAAAGCATTTCATAAAATCGTCATCCAAAGGGAATAACTTTGATATTTACTTTGCCTTTCTGTGCTTTTTAAAATACGGGACATATAAGCTACAGCTCTGGTTCGTGCGGGTGCAGTGTAAAAAGCAATTTGCAGTGATTCCTTTTTCTTGCAGCAGGGCTGAGGGGGTGGAAGGAAGGGGGTAAAAATGCAAAAGACTTTAGACACATCCAGAGCAGCCCCCACCTCAGTTGTACTGATGACTTCCTGGGTGGCGAGGAGCTAGGAGGAGAAAAGAGCATACAAAGACAAGGTGTGTTATCGATGTGCTGCTGGAGTCAAAGGCCTCCTTGTTCTTTATAGTCGCTGATAAGCAGGAACAAAGCCGAGCAGCACCACTCTGTAAATCGAGCCCATCACTCATCTGTGTCTGCACACCCTAAAAGCTTTTAAACCTCAGGAGGTGGCCGGTGCAGGCAGACTACGGACCTTAATATGGGAACAAGGTCAGTGTGTGCATGTGCATTTCCAGCTGAAATCTTCCCAGGGATGAGTCTATTATGAAGGTGAGAGCTCAGGGTAAAAAAAAACAACAGACAAACAAATGCCAGCTTGTGAACAAAACCAACAACAGTCACAGCTACAGTGTAACAAAGAGTGAGTTTCCTGTTATTTTCAGCTATTGCTTGGCTTAAATATTACAGCATTTTCCCCTTTCCACTCTATTGTTGTTTAATAGCTCAACTAAATCAAACTGTGAGATGGAAACATTAGTTACTGTTTGTAAGAATAAGGAGGAAATGTGTTATTTGGGTTATTAGCGGCCGAAGCTCGTTGAAAGAAGTTCAACACTTTAGAAGTTCAAGAAAAATACTGAACAGATCTTAAAGATATGTTAAGGGCTGTTTGGATTTCCAGCATGTGCTTCCTCAAGCAGTGGATTCCTGTTTTGTTTTGTTTTGTTTTGGTTTGGTTTTCACAATGGGATCCGTGTTGTACAATAGACTTCTCACCAAAGGATGATCACTGCATGACGTGTCCAATAATTTTTCTTAGTGATGTGTGATTTGACCCTCACGTACGTTTTTCTCATCAGTGCCCTGGCGGGATTCCCACCACATTTGCCTCTTCCTGTTGGCCGAGTGACTTGTTCTGTTTCCGACCAGGTCGTCCTCCTCACACACATCGCTGTCCTTGTCGTCCTGAAAAAACAAAGATTAGACAGTTGGGGAGGATGGATATGGCACACACTGGACTCAGAGCTCAGTCCTCTGTTGAGATGATAGTCTGAAGAAGAACAGGTTTTATTGAACATTGTTTTACAGAGTAGGAGTTCAGTATCTGAGGAGGAGTGTGGTGACCTTTGAAAAACAGGAAGTTAGGTAGTTGTACTGTAAATTATCAGCAGTCATTCTCAAACTGTAAAACAAGAAGTGATGAGCCCCCCCTGCCACACCGTATGAGCAGTGCTATGTCTGAAGCCTGAACTGAGTCACTGTCAGAAAGAGGAAAACATTGTAAGTTCAGCATCAAACTTCAGCCTTTTATTCACCAAGCTTTGTCTCTGTCTGCAGTTTGATGCTGAACTCACAATGTTTCCTCCCAACTGGTGAGTCAACAGCTGCTATGAGGCGAAAGAAAACTTACATATCGTGAGCATGAGGAAAATTTGTTTGCACCGTTGGCTTGTAGTGCCGTGGTGCTAAAGACGTATTTGTCCATTTGTGGACCTGATACGAACAGTGGTGCTTCTGTGTGATTGTAAATTTTCCTTGTTTTCATGTCTTGTTTGTTTCTCTGTTTTTCACAGTTTTCATCGCCTTGGTGAACAAGTGCTGAACAGACGCCGGTGATGAGCTACAAGTCAGGCGTTTAATTAACTGAGAAGTGCGACAGCGCAGACAGATTTTTCTTGTCTTTTGGCGAAGATGAATCCATCGTAACCTGGCATCTCCCCATCACCCGTCAGCTGCTGATTTATGTCGTAATCACGTTTTATTATTAGTGTCTGCTAAAGTGTAAGAGTAGGTGAAAACACACACATACCCCTCGGCGGAGAGATCAATAATGCATACAGCCCCACAGGTTTACAGGGAAGTATTGACCCCTCTATAAAAACACTAATCTATAACTCCATTACAGGACAGAGGAGCTGAGCCTCGAGGTCTGAGGTGAGGGAGGACGGGGCAAATTTAGGAGCGGGGGGTCTCGCATAAAAGAGTTTGTACCAAAAGAAAAGAAAAGGTGTTTTTGGTGTTTAGTCATGTGGATAGTTTTGGTTTTAGTTGTCTGGTTTTGTTATATTATGGGCCACACAACATTAAAAACCAACACCACCACTTTCTCAGAAAAATCTACAAAACGCACTGATCTTTGTGGGACAACCGTCTATCACGAAACATTTCCTATTAAAAAAATTTTGATGTTGTGCTTTCGTATCACTTTCTCTGAGAAAACAGCAGATAACGTGAAGAATGTGATTTTGTGTTGATGTTGAAACTGAAATCAAAAGGTGCCATTATGAACATGGACACAGGTTAGAAATCACTTAAAAGATCCACAACTGTTGCAGATTCAGTGTTAGAGATAAAACATAAAAAAAAAATTAAAAAAAATCCTCAGTTGAACCACATCCTCCAACATTTATCTGCAGTTAAAGAGGCCTCAGCAGTCCGAGTGGGATCAATCAATTCCAACCAACGTCACTGAGGAGGTGCAGAGGAAATGTGCGAGAATACATCATTAATTCATAATTAATCAAATCAAGACCAGTGGTTTGTTTCTTACAGGCAGAGCTGTAACTGTGCAAACTGCATCCTCCCTTCACGCTTTGTCAAACTGCAGACCGACAGTTTCTCAGGTAACACCTGAGCTCCGTGCAGCGGACCGATGCAGCCAGCGATCGACCGTGCTGGAATCTGCCATCGATACCGTTTTGTCTGATCACGGGGCCACATGACTTCGCTTTTAATTCAATCTGGATCTATTTCAGTTCGCTGTCTGGAAACTACTGTGGAGTGTGATGGAGGTGTCGCGTGCTGGACTCGTCTAAACGTCTCTGACACCGACAGGTGGTAACTGGTGCAAAAATCTGTGATTAAAACACATGCAGGGGATTTTAGTTGATCATCTAGACTCATTCTTTGCATTTCACCCTGTACATTTAACTTTAGGGACATAGTGAAAGAAAAAAAATACTGCAATACTGACATTATTCAATTGTGTGTAAAACATTTTGCCTCCAATTTTGTGATCAGGTGCCATGATTAACACTCTTTCCCTTTGTTATCGAGTCAGTTTCTGTCCGTTCTCACAATGTGTCCTACAGCTCTCAGAATTGGCTCCCTTACTGTGATCAATAACTGATTTATATGAATTGCAAGATGGACAAAATGGATCAATTAATATGTTGGCTGGAATAATTACGGCTTATGCTTTGTACCCATCATCGTCACAGCTCCTCATTACCTCTGTGTGTGGCTCAATTATTCTGTTGGTCATGAATAATGCAAATTACACAGAACTACAAAAAGACCTGGTTCACGTAATCTATAATCTATAATGTAATGATGTTGATGCTGTTGGTGACATGATGTCTGGTAAAACTGTTGCTTTTGTTTCTGACAGAAAACAAAAAGATGTGAAGAAAGTGTCAAAGAGAGGACGAGTGAAAACTGAATGATGGAAAAAGTAGAGGTCTAAAAAATATAAATATATGATTTTATATACAAATTATGTCTTAAGAATATTTTAAATGAAATTGTATATTTCATTAGTATATTTAAGACTTAAATACACTCTTAGTCCTTTTCTTTTTAAGGCAAAGTCATTTCAAGACCTGCAGATGCCAAATACAATCACTTGATTACTCATCGGTAAAATGAACTCATATCGTATAAATTATTAAAATACTCAACAGTAAATGTCACAAATGCACAAAGCGTCTGCACATGGGACGGGCATGTGAGTCTGCTGTGGCGTTTACCGTCAGCTGGTCGATGGGCTCCTGCAGCCAGAGACGGATGAGCGTGGCCAGAGTGTAGTAGAGGGTCAGCAACATGATGGGATTCACGAAGTGGTACCACTTCCGCTCCGGGTGCACGATGAGCTTCCACGTGTACGAGCAGTTGCTCTGGACGATGGGGGAGATGCCGAACGTGCTGCAGAGACAGACAGACAGACGGATGAGGATGGGAACGGCTGCCAGGGACACTGATCATGAACAAAGCTTAACTCTTTGATCTAAAGCTGTTGTTTCTACATTTGATCACATGATTTTATTCCTATAAAATATATCTTTGTTTCTGTATCTTGATTCAAATTCAATATTTTGCTGGTTTGTAGAGTTGGTCAACAGAAAGAAAATATCTGAAGGTGTTGCACTGGCCTTTACGAGACTGCGATGCTCATGTTTCACTGTTTTCTCATGTTTTATAGACAAATATATCAATAGATTACTGAAGCAGAATAAATGATGATGAAAAAAATGAATAATTGAGGCCATGCTCTGTTCATCTCCCACAGTTTTACTCACTATTCAAACTAATAAAGCTGTTTTATTTACAAAATAGTAACTATTAAATATTTTGTTGATTATAGATAGAGTGATCATAGATAGAGAGACAGATGACTGGAGCCGACCATCATCTGTTCTCATTGCAGATGAGTTCGGTTCATTACTCTCGATACAGCGTTGGCGTCCTTGGGTGCTTCATCACTTAAAAAAAACTGATTATCGATTCCCGAAACAAAGCCGGTGATGGATGAGATGATGTGAACTGGCAGGGGAAGTGCAGCGTCACAGTGTCGCAGTTCCACCGGTTTCACGTGAAGTAGAACAGATACAGATAAAGGGCAAAACGCAAGAGATTAACACGTACTGGGACATGATGACTCAGCTCGGTTGGTACGATGGGATTTCTAAAGCAGACTCCTCCTCCCCGCCTGTTTTACCGCTACAGCTCTTTCTTACTCATCTCTCTGTTGTTTTTCTTTGTCTGCATCAACTTCCCATAATTGGTCCAAATGACAAAACTCTCTGTAAACAAGTGTAAACAAACAATGGTTCAGTCTGATCCACACCAAAACCACCTCCGTAGCTTGGATTGTTTTTCATACTCAGATCCAGACCATGGGGTTTGGCACACCTGCTCCATCAGTGTGAAAACACCCTGAAAATCCATTAAACAGGACAATACAGCGTCACAACAATAATACAGTGTCACAACAACTCCAAACTGAATTCAAAGACTTTAAGACCCACAGATGACGAGTGCTTAAAAAGCTATGAGCATTTCCTCCACTACTGTTGATGCTAAATGACACACTGGACTGGACAATAAACCCAAACCCTGGAATCTGGACAATGCACCGAAGGCTACAAAACCTGTTTGTGCCACACAGAGGATGTGTCATATGATTCAGTGCTTTTCCTCTGCGCAGAACAAAGGTCACCGACTCAACAGGAACCACTCTGAGGTCTCCCAGTGTCAGCGCTGCAGATTTAGCAGCCTCCTGAGTCTTTTCTCCTGTGCCATGAGGAGGAGCGAACTCCCTCCTCTGACCCCAGCACACTTCCTGCATGGTTTCTTCTTACAGCCAGGGAAGGACCCTGCCGGTCACATGACTACTGGGGACTTCCATTGTAAAGGCGGGGAGGCAGGAAGCAGAGTGGAAGCCAGGGCGCTCAACAGTCTCACTCAGCACCAGCCCCACAGCAAGGCCGTGTCACTGTCAACAAGCACAATTAGGGCAGGCTCCACGGCCTATTGTCCAATGGGCCTAGTTGTACAGTACATACAGTATTTGCAGCTGTAAGAGATTCCCTCTGAGCCGTGTTACTTTTATCATCGCTTTGGGCCTCAGCTTTCACCAGCAGGAGACAGAAATACCTCCACGCTGTGGAAAGTTGAAACGAAGAAGAGTCAGCAGATGATGAAATAGTTGGACTGTTGATGTGAGGAGCAGAGCGACCAAACAGGAGTTAGGGCCGTGGTAAACTCTCCAAATTTAGGTCTTCAGATTCACAAACGAAATTAAACATCGGCTCAACTCTGAACATGTTTCAAGGCCTGAAAAGGAAAAACTATCTAGTATTTTACAAGTTGTAAAGCTTTAAGAAAGGGCCAAAAAGCAGAAATCATACAATAGCTTACTGACTTACAAATATAACTTATATTCAGTATTTTTCCACCCTACAATCATTTCATGATCCCTCAGATTAATCTTGATTCCCCGTGACTTCAGTGTAACTCCTCCTGTATGGTCATTACAGCGTTACTGCCAGTGCAGATGGTGCAACAAGAGTCCATTGATTCTAATGAATTTGTTTTTTTTCGAACGAGAACACCTGTCGATGCGACGCTGTATCCACGCTTTATCTGCGATCGGAGGCAGGAGAGAGATGAGAGTTACACAAGGTTTGTCCAAGGTAGCGTCAACTAAACATAGCTGTAAATAGCCTTGGTCCCTGACACGCAGCAGCACAGCTTTCAAATGAGAAACCGTGAGATCGATAAAAACCTGCAACACCAAGGGCACTTAGACAACAGCTACAGCTCCACAATGGCCACTAGTGAGTTATTACAGAGATGTGGCTAGAAATAAATGTCATAATAATGATTATTGTACAGTTTCCTAGTACATGTGTGCAAAAATGAAGCAGATTTGGACCAAAATAAAGAGAAAAAAATGTGTCAAAACAATATTACATTTACACTTTTAATTTAAAGATTTGGAGTAGTTGACTTTTATAACAACACCATATTGGCCCATTTTCCTGTACTCTCATGAAAAAATTACAGTTAAAAACATAAATTTAAAGCCGTTTGTCGTCTTAAAAAATTAGACCTGTATAAAACATCATGCAGAAAGCTGCGAGACGGGATCGCAGCCTCGATGTTTACTTTTTATAACAGTAAATAAACAGCATTCTTGGCATTCCAGGTTGTCAATCAAACACAATGAGCTCAGTGACCCAGGTAGTGCCACTGCTACTGAGTCTGCATTCATCACATCTGTGACTAACATGTGTTGGCAAGATGTGCAACGATGTGGCTTCACTCCAACCAAAAGGTTTGAGCGCTGCAGCCACAGACAGCTGATTGTCTCCTCTCTCATGCATAATAAAACAACACTGGTTGTAGTGAGGAGCCTAAAAGCTCTGCTTCTGATATTGACGTGCTGTGAGTAGGGGTTTGATATATCTCTCCTTCAGCTGGCTTTGCCTTTTCCTTTGCCTTCTTGTTTGCAACAACAGTAAATATTTATTAACGTTTAAACAATCTTGCCCTGAGCTCAATAAAAGTTGTTGAGTCAGAGAAGCTTTGGCCTCATGTCATGTTTCGTTTGGAAGTATTTTTGTTGTATTTTGTTACTGAGGTTTGATTCTTCTCTGTCTGTGGGAAGAGCAGTCGTCAAGTCTCATCAACCTAAACACTTATTGATTTGGGTTATTGAAAACATAAAATTGGACACCTGCAAGTAGGTGTCAAACAGGCCTACTGATTTATAACAGGATATTAAAATGTATTTTAGAAATGTCAGAAAATGACTGTGTTTGGTAAATAATATGTGAACTGTTACACTAGGTACTGAAGTATAAGAGTTGTAATGAACTGTATCTTTGTAGGTGATGGAGAACAAGAGTTTTCTTGTCAGTAGTAAAATACTGCTGGTAGCAAGTTAAAAAAACAATAACAAGAAATTACAAAGAACTAATATCTAACATTATTATTGAAGAAATTGACAAAAGAAGTACAACTAGATTAAAAAAATGGAGAAACTGTCAACATGTAAATGGGTGTAAATCTAAAAAGGACTGAATGATGGACAAAAGTCCTTCCACAGCATCATTTGTTATATGTTCATGTTTTTTTGCTCTGTGCTGTTCTCTCACGTGAATAAAGATTTAAGTTGAAAAGCTGAGTTGAGCTGAGCTCCTCATGTGTCTGACCTGATGTAGCCGTCTCCTGGTGGGATGGTCTCCTGGAAGAACTGGAACTGGTAGAGGTAGAGGATGATGAGGTGTCCAGCGCTGAAGATGGCCATCAGGACGCACATGCAGCTGAAGATGAGCGTGTCGAAGGTGCGCCGCAGGGACCACCAGGTGCACAGGAACAGGAAGATGAAGAAGTAAACGGCCGAGGTCAACGAGGGCAGCATGATACCTGCAGGAAAAAAAAAACAAAACACAAAGTCAGAGGATTGTGCTTTCATCATCTGACCAGGATTATACTTCATAACATTTGATCACATCGGTATCTCCTCACCTGTCATGCCCAACAGGATGGTGACCACCACCTTCCCCGCGGTGGTGATCAAGTTCCCGATGATCTCCTTCACTTTGGTCGCAACCTCCGCCAGGATTCGCAGGATCTTCATCTTTGTGCTCTCTTTTTCCTCCTCCTCCTCTTCCTCCTCTTCCTCCTCCTCCTCTTCTTCCTCCTCGTCGAGCTCCTCGTCCTCCTCGGCCTCGTACCCAGCCTCGAAGTCCTCCTCGAGCAGGATGTTGTCGTCCAGGCTCAGCTTCTCCTCTTCTTCCTGAGTGACACAAACACAGTCCTGAGTCGGCTGATGATGATGATGATGACCATGATGACGACGCTCACCATGGAGAGCTCTGACCATGGAGGTCAGAGCTCTCCATGGTGCTGAAAACTGTTTCCCACAGGTAGAACAACCATAACAATCCCCTGTGAGTAATCGACTGTTATGTAAAGGAGACTATGTTTGAGCTGGGGTGAGTATTCCTGCCTCTGTTTGCAACTGAGAGGACGTTTTCACAGATTTAACGCATAGCACGGCACATCTACTCTACTCGAGACGTTATTAGCCACTGTTGCCAGATGTTTCCCTCTGGAAACACGTCTTGGCTTGAAATCTAATCCAGTCAGTTCTTCCTTGGCTGCTGCCTCGGACTCACTATGCATCCCCTTTTTTCCAACACTCTCAGTAAAGTGGAGAAAACAATAACAAGTGGGCCGTTCACCATGATTTATATTTGACACCTGGGCGTCAGACAAAGAAATCAGCAGGTGGCACAAGTCCGGCTTTGAATAAAACAACGGTTTAAACTCAGATTGATCACTTAAAAAAAAAAAAGAAAGAAATAAAAGAGCCTGAGCACAGGCGCGGGCTCTGTGGATGAATTTTCTGGTGGTTCTCAGTAATGGTGAGCGATGCCATCTGTGCCAGCGTAAGCAGCGCAGTCGAAGTGAAAGTGAATGTGGATTTAATTAACACTGAGTCATAAAGAGAAGCGAGGACTTGCCAAGGGATGGGGGCAGAAGTCCAAGTCATCAACACTCACAGGGAACTCTCTATTCAAACGCCTGCTCTGCTCCTTCAGGCTCATGGAGCTGACTGTGCAAACAGCACAAGAGACCGACCGCTCTATGGGCCACTTCAGTGGGTTAAAAAACATTTCTGGAGCTTCAAAAAAAAAAAAAAAAATTACTAATCTGACAAATAATAGTTCCGAGAGGGAAGTAGTCTCTGTGTGACTGCATCAAATGTCAGAAGGTTCAATTAAATCTCATCTATTACGACTGTGAACCAAACTGGTGTCTGGAAATGCTGACAGGCTCCTGGTGTGAAAAAGAGTTCATGAGTCTTTTTCTTTGACCAGAAGTGTCAGATCAGAGCGTGTGAGGACATTTACAGTGAGGTTTGTGGCCAGCTGAGGTGTCGGGAGTCTTTATGTTTATTAAAATTTTACATTTTCTAGTCCTCTGTTTAGTTTTATGGACATTGATTATGTCTTACCCACATCTGACAGTCTGCACATTGACCTTGACCTCTTGCCTGCCAAAATCTAATCTAGTTCATTCCTGAGTAACAGTGAGACACTGTTTTCAGGACGCTGCACATCATCACAGACAACACCCACTTGTTCCTCTGCTTCGAAGTCAGCGTTGTACTGGGCCATGTCCTCAGGCGGCCTCTTCTGGACCAGACTGCGACACAGCAGCCAGATGGCCAAGCCGACCACGAACATGCCGATGTCGGGGATGAACACTCGGATGCCGTTCCCCGCATCCGCACCGATCACACTGGAGGGGGAGGGGACAGAAAATCAGAGGGTGTACATTGACAGAAAGCAGACGCTCATTTCCAGAACGTGCTGATGAATCCCAATATCTACCCCACAGACAGCCGTAATTTGGAGCAATCTCACAGGCGAGGATCACAACAAAATGATGGAAACTGGGACGGAGTACAACACACTTTAACTGCTAGTGGCCTAATATGAAACAGTTTTTCAGAGAAGTCCGGGGGATCGTTCAGTTCACTTGGACACGGCCCCTGAATGTAGCACCCTGCTGTCCTGTGTTTGGACTGTTGACTGGGACAGACATGTGACACGAGCCCAGATTCAATCACCACTGACTCTCATTCATGCATATGTGTGAACAGCAAATCGGACTCATGGGAATCAGACATTAACAGCAGCGATTATATCTCTGAGAGAGAGAAAGAGAGAGAGAAAAAAAGTACCTGTTCACATGAACACATGGGAATCTGGATTTTGCCGTTTCTCAAGTGTTCTTTTAATATGTGTTGTTGTGTTGAACGCTGCAGCTTTTATATGGCGTACCACCCACTTTAATGAAATCATGCTCGCCGGCTTTAAACGTATTGCTGTTAACAAGTGAGTGAAATTCCATTCAAACAAAAAAGACCATGAGAGAGTGTGGTC
>OMNW01010506.1:0-10672 GCA_900303245.1 Selene dorsalis
ACATCAGCCCCCTCCTCCTCCTCCTCTTCCCACCACACAGCCGCTCGTATAACAAATAACTGTTGACAGACGACACAATAGGTAAAAAACATAAAGGCTCTACAGGTGAGTAGCACTGTTGTATAGACACTGGAGGGAAGATACTAAGTATAAAAAGTCTGTACAAGGAGGCAGATGATTTGATTTTGTGTTTATAGAAACAGGTTTTAAAAGACAGAGAGAAAGCTGATCTCAGATCAGTGTTAGAGTCTCCCTGGATCTTCACATTCATATGGACACTGAAAGGGCCAAAGTGACGGACTCATCTTTTTACTTTCCTTCCTCCTGTCACTCATCTGATCCCTCAGCTCCAGCAGACACACAGTGACACACACACTTTGTCCCCAAGGTCACATACATATGGATGCACGAAGCAGATGAATGCAATCAAGCAGCGCTCTGCATTGACGTAAGTGTGTCTGCATACAAAGGAGTGATTAATGAAAACCAAACAACAGCATCAAGGTGTTTTTTAAGGATGCAAACCCATTAAAACAGCTAAATAATGTAATATGTGCAATGATTTAGCATCTTTCAGCTCATTGTTTTGGTTCAGTATAGTATATGTGTGTGTATATATATATATATATATATAGATACAGTATATATAGATGTCTACTGTCGACTTCCTGTCTGGCAGCAGACAGAAAAAGTTTGGTTTTTGTTTACACGGTGGAGGATTTAGCAGCAAGAGGGTCAAGTGTTTCCCTCAGGAGTTGTAATAGCACAGAGCAGAAATAAAGCTAAGACAAGCACACGTATGATAACATGTTAGCTATACTAACATTGGTCGGCCAAAATAAGTCAGTGTATCTGTGTGTTGCACTCGAGCTAAGTCAGTGAATGCAACATTGTGCATGTTCAGCCTACTGTTCTTCTTCTTCTTCTTCTTGCAAAATGGCTGCCTGCACACAATATATCTCTGTGCTGCTGCTGCTTCCAGAAATGACACAGTTCTGGTACAAATGTGTGTGTGGATGCACAACCAACATGTGTCTGTAACCTGTAAATCCACACCTCATGCTGGTGTCCTGCTGTCCCCTCCACTCTGCACACGGGATGACGAACCAAACAGGAGGTGGTGAGGCTCTAATACGCCCCTGTCGTCATGCAGCTCATTAATAAGCACTCAACAGAGAGGCGAGTGTAAAACCTGTCTTCGCACCCTCGTGCCACTCTCACACAACTCATTTCCTTTGTTTAATGACGGTGTCGACAACATGCCTGCACAGTGGCCACCCACACATTAACTCTGGACCTGCAGGGTTTCTTACACAATGTTGTCGAACATCTCATCAACAGACGGGCTTTGTATTTTTATCATTAGCTTAATGGAGTCAGTGTTGTGCATTTCTATCATTCAGTGCTATCGATCGAGAGCGAAAACGAATTATTCTTCTCGGGGACATTAACTGATGCCTGTCTGTGCACATCAGTGTCGGATCCGTGTGGCTTATATCATAAACCAAAACAGCTCAGGTTATAGACAGATTTGAGCCACCAGCTGCAACACTTCCGAGGGAAACCACTAACAACCGACATAATAACAAACAACACAGAACCAAATCATCAGTTCCTCCTATTTCACTTCTGTTTCACTAAATACACACAGGGAGTAAAAGATGAGGCGAGTGCTGTGTTTACAGCCTGATAAAGAGCAAAGAGAAGCTGCACCTGACACATACACTTCATACAGTCTCCGTCTCTGTTGCGTGATTTACTGAGCGCAGCAGCGTTTCCCTTTCTGAAGGAGATTAACTTCATGCAATCGGCCCCGGCAGTGATTACATAAACAGGAGCACAGCGTATCCATCTGGTTCTGTTCTGTTCACTTGTGCCATACCTCCGATTAGTGCTTTGTCATTGTCTGAATTCAGATTAGGATTAACCCAACTGACACAGCTGTGTGTGCGTGTGTGTGTTTGTATGTGTGCAGATCAGATACGCTTTTCCAGGTATGAGAATGTTTTCGTCTTTATGTAAACATCAGTCCTAAAAGCAGTCATGAAGAGAATATAGGAAGCTGCAATGTTGAAAACAAATAAATCATAAACAATCAGTGTCATTTCTGAGATTACATGTCCAGTGTGTGTTTTGTGTTGTTTTTCTCCAGCGAGATAACACACACACACACACACACACACACACAGACAGTCTCTGCAGTGACCAATTCAGCTGCACTCTTATCACTGTCAGTAGCAGCACATCCAGGTCATGTTCCCATAGCAACCAGGATGAGATAACTCTGTGCAGCTACTCACAAAGAAGTTTACTGCTGTGTGGGAAAATACCACCTTAAAAAAAATAAAGAAGTTCAGGTCATTTCCTCTGTCTCTTCTTAGTGGAGAAGTACAGCAACACTTCTGAGGTCAGCACCATGAACCACACAACCTTCAACTGTAACTGAGGTGATTTTCCTCTCAGGTCTCCTCCACCTCTTTGTTTTATTCTACTCATTCAATCCATCCTCCTTTTACCTTTGGGGAAAGCGTGAGTGTGTTTCGGAGCCTGTGGAAACGTCCACGTGATCGTAGCCTTTGTCACACCGAACACCTGATACACAAAACTTCTGAAAAGCTGTCAAGGTGGAGCTGATTAACGCTCTTTGAAACCATTTATCTCTTAGTCCTCTTTTGTCTTCTTCAAATCTCAAACAAACAGAAGAGAAGCCGAGGGGAGCGGTGGGGAGGGGGGGGTGAGAGAAAATGAGAACGAGAACAAAAGGGTCTGGATTAAATGGCAATTCGCAGAGATTGCCGCATGTTTGACATGAAAAAGCCCCGAGAAGTCAGGAAATTGGCTCGGCCTATTTCAGGGTTAGGAGCTCTCTGGGCCGTATCAGTGACTGTGGGATGAAATGAGAGAGGGCCCTGAGGTGCAGCAGTGTGGGTGGAGGGGTGGCAGACCACTGGCTGCTCAAGTCAAAACTGAACTAAAACCCCCATTTAACCACGTGACTAACAAAACTGAGCGGACAACGAACAGAAGGATTTGACGAGCGTTTGCTAAAGAAATGATCACTTGCATTGAAATTAGTGGAATAGAGTCACTTTGATTGGCCCTGTGAGTGAAACTTTAATAGGAATCCATCAAATGTTTATTGAGATATTGAAAATTTTACATTTTATATTTAAGAATATGGTAAAATATGATCATAAACATCATGAATAACTGTAGTTAGTGATGTTTTATGTCCTCAGCAGTGGGCAGAGAGCCATCTTCATCATTAGAGAGTTACTGTAACATCATCCTCAGCTTCAGCTCAGTTCAGCTGAAAGACACCGTTTTTGATTATTGAGCTGCAGTCGGCGTTCCTGTCCTGCTGCCCATTTAATCAGTGCTCCCATTGATTTCCTGGATCAGCTGTCTGCACCGATTCTGCACATAAAACCGTCAACTGCCTCTCTTCCTCCCATCGATCTACTCGTACCACCGTCTCTCCATACGTCTCCTGCCCAACATCCATCGCGATCCATCATAGTCACCTTTTTCCATTATGTCTACGCTCTTACAGCGCTCAGTTAAGTATCCGTACATGAGTGTTAGAGCAACACACTCTCTCATAATGGGTTATGGAAGCCGGCCATTCGCTACAAAATCTGTCTCTCGCTTCAGCCTCCAATCCTCCACACGGGCCCGACATCACAGCAGGCTAACAGGCCGGCAGCCAAGCACACACACACACACACACACTCAGAAGGTCGTAGGCTGGTCCAACAGTCTCTGAGGGGATGGCAGGGATTAGCTACGGGCACCTGCTTGTGCCTTGTCCCTGGCAAGGTGGAGTCATGTTAGCTATGAATGAAATAATCTGGCACCAAATTAAAGTGAATGAGTGGTGAGGAACGACGATTAGCTGGTCTTGACCTTTTGGCCTCTGATTTAGAGCAACAGACGACAAGTGAAGACAGAAGGTTATGAAAGTAACAAGGGAGAAAGGTCTAACGTGAAGAAGATGGAGCGGTGTGATGAGGTGGGTGGGTCGGACTAAGTGTGGAATTATGGGAAAACATTCATAAGCATGCAAAGAGGAAGTGGGGCAGCGGACAGAGGAGGCTGGCGCTGGGCGTGGACAGCTGGCTCACCCAGGTGGTGACAGGCAGACTCCGTACAAACCTTCTGCCGCTCCCATTCACCGTCTGCTTTGTCACACTGACACACACACACACACACACACACGTTGATTGAAAGCAAAGCCCCCCCTCCAAGGCCGCTGTGAAGACCACGTCTACCTATACATATACAAGATTTAACGCCATATATGTTTATTTATTATTACGAATCCATTTATCATTTAACGATCTGTTCTGCTGCTGAGAGTTTCACCTCCATTCGGTCACTTTTGATCCCATTTTTACATTGACAGACAAAAACCAGTGATTTAATGTGAGTCTGTGCTTTAGGAGATCATGATGTGCACATGTGCAATTTCAATGTGCAAATAAGGGCTAATTACACCCCCAGTATAAACTGCATACAACAAGTATTATCATTTTCTGCTGTCTCATGTCTCGAGTTTTCTTATTTAATGAGCAAAAATGCCAAATATTCATTGTTTCCATGTTCTCCGATGAGAAGATTCATTATCATGAAAACAAAAAATACACTACGCTTTGATTAAAGTTGATTTTCAGTGTCAATAGCATAACGGAAACAGAGATGAGAGATTAACTGTTAATGCAAATCGATGCGAACCTACTCCAATGGTTAATCCAAAGCACATCACATGTCATAAACGCATTAATCCTCCAATTTCCTCCAACAACCTGAGCCTGTAAACTGGTGAAAACATTTTAGAATATATAGGTGATATTTGATTTGTAGAATAAATCGATGGCTTCTCCTTATCAGCCATTGTACTGTTGTTTAATTAGCACCACACCCAGACGTGCAGCTCATGCGAGCCGCTGCTCGGAGTCTTTGTGTTAACCATGAACTGCCCTCGCAGAGCATCGACCCCGTGGCCTGAGGCGCTGCTGCCGATTGGTAACAGGCGATGAGGGAGAGCAGGGCTCACGTCCTCTGTGCTCATTGGTTTGACTGGTTGTGTTAGCATGTAGCGTCGCACCCTGGAGCACGCTTTGAGCGAACTGGTTCATCGATGTTATACATGAGCGTTTTCTTAACCGAGCCAGACTTCAAGGACAGGGGTGTCCTACATTGTCTGGAAAGAAAGCCGGGTTGAACAAGCATTCAAGAAAAAAAAAATCAACTGAGTGAGCTGTAATCTCTCACCTTGTCCACGACCAGTTTATTTTCTGAAGAAACACAAAGTCATCCTGAGTTTGAGGCCTGAGTAAACACACGGCTGTGGCCTCATGGCTCTCTGTTTGTCTATTGTCCTTCGGTTTGGAGGAATGAATAAACCCCCACGTCCCACGACAACAAGCCAGCACTTCAAAGACGAGATGGGGAGCGAAGCCAAGAGTCTGCAACGAGATCTTTACGAAACAAATATCTTACTTTTATACTGATAATAGGAGGTAAGGAGAGACAGAGGAGCGAGGAGAGCTGAGCAGGTCACACATGAACAATCAGACCGTGGTTATTTACCCTGACCGCAGGCTGAAAGGTCTTTGATGCACGAGGTCATGAATATGTAAATTATTATTATAACTACTCGTACTGATGGTAGGAATAAGACTGAATTATATGATTTATGTAAATTAATGTGTTGTTTCTTTAGCAACCAAAAAGTAAAGAAACTTCTCGTCACTGTCAAAGAAAACAAACCAGATCAGAGCTCGGTCTCTCATTGTTACCGGGGCACATCAGTCCGCATCATCGGAGCTGATTCTGGGTCAATCTCCACCCCACTTCCTCACCGTCCTCCTCCTCCTCCTCCCCCTACCACACACACCCCCACATGTCTGCTCCACGGGGAGGGGAGGGGGAGGCACCACAAAGAATCAAATTAGCCTCCCTTTCCGACATTTTCATGACAGACGGCCTCGTCAAGGTCACCGAGGTGTTCGCTGGATGCCAATTAAGTTCAACGGTCTGAGAGAGGAAGCACTGCCCATTAAGATAACATTTGTTTTTTTGTTAGACTGGAAGCTTTTAGCCAAAGTGCTTCTTGGCACCATGTGTGTGTGTTTGTTTAATTTTTGCATGTGAGCACCTATAATCTGGACTGTGTTAAACACACTCAACTGTCTCCCCTCAAACTATGCCACAAATTGATTTGATGTGTCACTTCATTACACTGGGAGACCCAGGAGGTAGTTCATAAAAGGACCAAGGTCAAAGAAGCACGGAGAGTAAAAAAAAAAAAGATCTGGTTGTGGTCATGTTTTGCTTTTAATTATCCAGAGTTCAGGACCCTCACCAGAATAAATCACATGTGTCTGTAATGAGTTTTGTTGACACATATGAAACCGATGTTTTCACATCTTTGTTGTCGCTGATGATTTGGATCAAGAGGCTTCGAAAACTCACAAAGGACCCTAAACGCAGCACGCACACAACCACACACACACACACACACACAACAAAAATACTAGGAATCGTGCTCTGTTTGTATCTGAGGTGAAATTATTTTAAGAATATCAAGGCCACAAGTCAAAACACATACACGTGGCTGTCGCAGTAAATATCTGGATTCACCTTTTACTTTCACATACGATGTAGAACAAACGGCGCCGAGCTGCAGACGGCTGCCGTGACTCTGCTTGTCTGTCTGCCTCCCTGGAGGGCGGGTTAGCATTACCACCAACCCACAGCCTCCCAGTCTGTCAGACAGCATCTTAGCATGAGTGCTAATGTAGCCTGCCTCCACGTGTGTGTGTCTGTGTGTGTCTGTGTGTGTGTGTGTGTGCGTGCTGCTACGTGAACTTAGCCAGGGGCTGCAGACCGATCTTTTCTGCCAGGTGCATGCACAAACATGTATTCTCTTTAGATGAACCTGCAGAGGTGTTTGTCATCAGAAATGGGGCCATAACCTTGTGGAGTGTGATCGCTGGTATGTGATAAAGCAAACAGCAATGAAAACAAGACAGTGATGTTGGTGCACTGTACAGACGAGCATATCCTGCTGCAATGATTTTAGACAGACATTTCCTCTAAACCTAATAATTTTAATACAGCAGCGCAGTGCTGGATACTAAAGTTTATTTAGCACCTTCCATAGATCAAAACGCTCTAACATGCTGATATTTTGACTACAAGTGATCGGCTTTAAGGTCGTAAGGTGACTACAAGTATCAACGCAGATGTACAGGTCGTGTAGTTTTATTGATAATCAGACAATCATAATCAGTGGCTGATCAATCAGGGAATCGCTGGTTTATAGTCTAACACACAGTTAAGCTGCTACAGCTTCATCAATGTTTTGTCTGGTTACGCTGATGTTTTTATAGAAATCAAAATAATCCTGAGTGAATTAATTACACAGTTGATGAATTTCAGTTTATCGTTTTGTTTTTTTGCTTAAGTCAGCAGATTTAAAGCTTCTCCTGTCTCTCTCCATTGACACAACAACACAAAACAAACTCAGACACACAACTCCAGCACTAATTAAGCTACTTAACTCTGAAGGTGATTATGAGCCAGCTGGTCTCTGTCGCTCACACACACACACACACTCACTCCATCCGTTCAGACACTGACTGCAGCTCGACCAAAGCATGGAAGCAAACACGCAGCGCACAATGTGTGTGTGTGCGTGTGTGCGCATGCAACACAAATTCATTACAACCACACATCTTTTGTTAAGTCTACACTGTTCATGTTTCCACAACAAGCCAGATCCAATTCTGCTGCTCATGCACAGGACACGAGGCGAAAATAAAATTCACTGAAATGAACTCAGAAGTAAAAAAAAACACCGTGAATCTGAATAAATCCATTTCAGATGGACACAGCACGGGACAATGTGCAGTAAAGCTCCTCCACAGAAATCCACACACACACACATCTTTCCTTTCATTTCCATTTCAGTAGCTGAGGAAAGATGTGTGTGTGCGTGTGTGTGTTTAGTTAAGTGCATGTATCTTTATATAAAATGTGATTTGATTCATTAGTGTAGGATGAAGGAAGCACCGTTGTTGAACTTCACTGTTACTGTAGGTTTCCTGATTAAAAAGCAGAAGAAAATATAATTTGAGAAGATGTAAACCAACATTTAACATGAAAACAGAGAAGTGATAAACTTAAAGTCTAGACACAACACCTGAGGCTCTGCAGCTCTCTGCCTCTTCATCCCCTCGGCGGGAAAAATGACGAGCACGTGCAGCTGTGCCCAAATTATTCATACACACACACATACGCACACGCACACACACACATCGGCTGATACACACACACACGGATGCAGCCATGCAGACGCACACACACACACACACAGTGATTGCATGTTTGGCTAAAAAAGCTCATATTTGATTTGCACGCTACAGTAGCCCTTTTGACAACAGACGAGACACTTGCTCCTTTTTCCAAACCCACCCCTCCTCCTCCTCCTCCTCCTCCCATTTCCACTGTCCTTTACCCGCGACCATCCTGCCTCGTTCCCTCTTTGATTTCCCTTTGTATTTGTTATGTTGAATTGCAGGAAGCATCGGCCCCTTTCAAAAGAAGGAGTTTATAAAACAAAGAAGAAAACAGCATCTGACTCCACAAACCGTACTCTAACTGTAAAGTCTAGACTCGACTTCATCCCCATTTACCCTCCAATTCTTTGCTCTTGCCGTGTGTGTGTGTGTATGTGTGTGTGTGTGTGTGTGTGTGCAAGCTCAGCACAGAGCACAAAGACCTGCAGTGACATCAGACTCATTCACACTGTGTCCTCTGTCTACGCTCACCCAAGAGGTGCTCTGTTTAAAGGGCCTCTGCTCTGCCTCGTCCCCCTTCATGCACTCTCTCACACACTCTCACACACACACACACACACACAGATCCCTTGTGATCTCTAAGTGACCACCACAGTGTCAACACACACACAATATGGTTTATCAAAGCATGCAGACCCCGAGGGGGTTTGAAGAGAAATGCATTTAATGCTTAAGAATGAGGAAATTAATTATTTACTCTGCAGCCCATTCAGTTTGTAACAAAGGTTTTCTTGTGTCTACGCAGCATAAACGATAACAGTAACAGTTGGGACGGTTTTCGAAGGCCCGCTCCAGCTGACATATGATGAAACAGTGATAACAGGAAAATGCAAATGTTCAGACTGAAGCGCCTTTCATTGCTTTCTGAATTCAAATGGATGAATTCAAATAAATACAGATCTGTGTGTGTGTGTGTGTGTGTGCATGAAAGAGTGGGTGAATAGGAGGTGGAAGTATAGCTGGAGGAGGGGGGGCAGCGTTTTGGTCACAGTTTCACGCTTTGTGTTGCTCAAAGAGCACAAGAATAAAAAAAGGGAACAGAGGGAAATTTGAGATGATGTGATCAGAATATACAGTCATCACTTCCTGTGAAGGGCAACAGGCCGAAGAAGAGCAGAAACACATCTTCTTAATACAACAGGACTTGAGTTGAAGCCGTCACTCAGGCTCCAGACCAGTGGACTGACTCCTGGAAAGGTGGATCGATGAAGACCTCACAGTTTGACTCTAAGTCAGTTTTTCTCTCAGCTTTCGTGCTTGTGTGTTCAGTCTTCACCGAATCATGTCAACGGGCTCATCAGCAGCTCACAAAGCAGGAAGTGAACAGGAAGTGTGGATAGTCCAGCGGCAGCCTCACAGGAAGTTATTCTGCAACGGCAGCACACCATTTGGGAGTGCTGATGCACTCAGCAGGGAGAAGTTCATCAACAGGCTGTTACACCGCTGGTTTTAACACCAGCATCCACATCCCGCCCTGGACATTTATTGATTTATTCGTTGAAATACAAAAAAATAAACTCGTCCCTGTCAGAGTCTAAACCATCAGCCATCTCAGGAATGCAGTGAAACAGCTCCACTGTTATTCAGCTGTCGTAGGATGTGTCATTAAGAAGAGTTGTATTATTGTTTGGAAACCAGGATTAAGAAGTGCAGCTTGGCAACACAACCAGATCTTTTTTTCACCTCCTCAGGCAGCAACAATCTGCTGCTAAATCTCATGAGCCCACTGAGCTCAGTTATGCAACAGGTCTGGCTGTTAGAAAACAAGTGATGAACAAAAAAGAACTATTTCGAGCCTGTTGCAAACATAAAATGTTCTGATTCTTGCTTGGTTTCTGTGGATCATTGTGTCATTCTGTTTAATCATTTATCTACAGTGTATTCAATCACTTTCAGGTGTCAGGCCTCCAGCATGTACACTCAGTGTGATACTGTTGGCACCGCCGCCACAAAAGACATTCGCACAGAGCCGTTAGGTCTCGTGGGTTCGAAGGGCAACAACAACAACAAAAAAAAAAAGCATGTGACCAGCAGAGCGGTGCGAGGAGGAAGCGATGCACAGATGTGGAGGGCCGACTCTGGGTGTGTGCTCTGTCATGTTTCCTGCTCCTCTTCCCTCAGCTAAAGTCAAATCAGTGATCAGAAAGAGCTGCAGAAGCAACTCCCATCAACAAAGCTGAAGTCCTTTCACTTTTCCTGTGGCTGCAAACCTGCAGTAAACTGGGTGAAGGGGGATGAATGTTGAGACCTCACCCATGAGAAGATTAAAACACCACCCTGAGAGCAGCAAACACAGCAGCACAGAG
>OMNW01010508.1:20533-38375 GCA_900303245.1 Selene dorsalis
GAACAATTACATAGTGTTTTTTTTGTTTGTTTTTGTTTTGTTTTTTTTGGGGGGGGGGGTGTCATATGTAGATGTCATTCCAAAGAGCTGAGTGACATTTCAGCATATACTGAATGAAACAGAACCCTAACCATTGCTAAATTAGATCCTCCAACATGTCACACATCATTTGTATTTATTTCACTCTTACTAAGAAAGAGAGCCTATAAAATCTGGGCATGCTGATATAAATACAATCCAGCCCTGGTCGATGGTTTGGGAGATAAAGAGAAACCGCTCTAGAGAGAAAGAGCAGGGCAGGTTTGTTTTGTTGATCAAGTTCTCGGGAAAGCAAAGTAGGAGGAAGCAGGTCGGAGGTGTGGCCAGTGGAATTCCCCTGAACTCACCTGAGTCCGCCCCCCCCCATGCACACTCCTTCACATAAATATAAGGTTGTGCAGGTGGGGAGAAGGAGATCACTGATACCTGAACACTGGAATTTATTTCACCACACACGCTTATAACCGTGGACTGTCTTACCATCACTCCTCTGCATCAGACTGTGGCTTGTGCTCAGGTAAAGCTCATTAAGTAACCACTGAATTTAACTGAATGTCAGGGTGGACAGGGTGCTGATTAACATTGTTGTTTATTAGATATAGTCTCCCATTTGAATTGAATGAAGCTGTTTGCTTTTTTGTTTGTTTGTTTGCTTGCTTACTCGTTTGCTTGGGTGTGTGAACAAATATCTTCTTTTCTGTTTGTCAGTGTCTCCATGGCATCACCGTGCCTCAGCAGCGTATTGACTCATGCTAATCTCACCATGTATCAGACCGGCATCCTGCCCGATGTCCTGCAGCAGCAGTCCGGTGTGCTGCCCAGCATTAACACTGTACAGACCAGCAGTCCAGTGTACAGCTCCGACATCAACAGTAAGAGCACCAGGGCTCATTTCTGTCTGTCATGGCTATGATAGTCTAATACAGGAGAAGATTAGGGCCAATTTTGTCTCAAATATAAATCTGACAGCTCTGAGATTAATGTAAGAACTATGTAAAACAAGATTTTCACATGTGACCCTAATCCTTTTTCATAGTTGAATGTATGCTCTGAAACCCCCATGGGGGGTTCAAATGATTTCATCCCTGGGCTGTGAAGGCTAGTTAAACATTACAGTCCAGTCTGAGTTTCATGGGCAGTTTCAGCCCAGACTAATCTCCCAGTAAACACCATCCTTCATTTTCAGACATCCAATCAGACCATTACCTCACTGAACTTTGCTTTGGCCTAATTTAGATGGTGTTGACTTAATCATTAACCAGGTGGCTAATATTTAACTCCTCATAACCGTCAAACAAGAATGCTGCCACCTCGTAGTTAAAACAGTTCAGGCTTTGTTTTGTCCTGACTTGAAAGGGACAAACCCAGGCTGGTATCAGTCACCATTACACAAACAAGTAGATATGTTGAAATTTCAGCAGCAAGAGTTGACATGTTGTGTGTGTGTACGTGCGGGAGTTTAGAAGAGGCAACGGTTTTTACACAATTTCCAAATCTGTGTCCAACCACAATTTAAAGCTCTGCATATTGGCAGTAGTGTAGTGCAGCTACCTGCACAGCATCCATGTGATTCCCGTACCTCTCTCTCTCTGCAGCTCAGTGGTACCGGCAGATCAGCCCCCATTACTGGACATCAGACAACGTCCTGGAGTGGATCAGTGACCACGTGGAGAGCGCAAAGTTTGATGCGAGTACCCTGAGTCTGACCCACTGTGTCATGGATGGACCTGCTCTCTGCCAGATGAACCGGGACCATATGGTGGGAATCTTTGGCCCACAGCTCGGCCCACACCTCTTCCAGAGTCTACAGGAACAAAGAACCAAATATGGTAAAAAAACAAACAAACAAACAAACAAACAAACAAAAAAACAGCATCAATCATGTGGCATGATTTAGGTTACTAAAGCTGCAGTAGGTCCATACACATGGTGTTAGACAAAGACAAAGTAAAGGAAACACATGCTTTTACTTCTCTTTATAGAGGTCTGTGGATTCAATTTTGTCTGCTTGTTTGTTTTCTTTCTTCCCAGAGCTACAGAGCTTGACAGATCCAGAGCTGAATGAGACCTGCCAACTCCTGGACAAGTTCCTGGGCACCCTGGGCACCCTAGACTTCCCTTTGCTCAGCACCATTAGATTTGGCCAAGGTACATACTGTATAAAGATGCTACATACAAGCATAAACTGGATACAGTGTGAAAAACATTGGAGTAATACTGCTGCTTACTACCAGAAGCTGAAGGAGCCATCACCAAGAGGGGATGTCACTATGGTGATGATTGCGACCTGACCAGTCTGACCATGGACTCCATAACACCTCTGGGAGAGACTGGGTACCTATCTGATAATCAGTCTGACAGCGAGTACAGCTCCTCCTCAAACAGTGAGTACTCAACATATTTCTAACCGTTTCCTCATATTTGTTCTACCCCACAATTTCCCAAATTGCATATCTGAAACATATCTCTCATATATATATATTTTTTTTCAGGTGGCATGTTTGGCTTCTCAAGCCTCAGCTCACCAGAGTCTGGCAGTGGCGAATCAGACCCAGAGTTTTCCTACCCTGTGATTTCAAGTGAGTAGCAGAAAGAGTCTTGTTTATAAGGGTCTGAGTTACTCTACAGCCTCAGCAGTATCACTGAGTTGGAGTAAACATCTGATAATTAACTGTTGTGTTGACAGAGGCCCAAATCAAAACTGAAAAAGGAGAGTCTCGACTGAAGCGGCCACGGGGACGACCTCCGAAAGTCTGCAGAGAGAATGGCAGTGACATTTATGACAGCCCAAAGAAAAACAAACACGGTAAGGCCACATCTAGATAACATGTAAAACTCAGTTTAAAGGGCATCTGTACTTCAACACTGTTGATCTGTTCTACCGATTCAACTTTGCATCTATTTTGCATCTTTATCAGGAGGCAGATGTAGGCTACATCTGATTGACTTGCATGCTCATGCTTAAACACAAACACGCATGTAGCTCACTGTGGCACACTTTTGTCTGTTTGCATGCAGCGCCTCGCGGCACTCACCTTTGGGAGTTCATCAGGGATATCCTAATCCACCCTGAGAGGAACCAGGGCCTGATGAAGTGGGAGGACCGCCGCGAGGGTGTGTTCAAGTTCCTCAAGTCTGAGGCTGTGGCTCAGATGTGGGGTCAAAAGAAGAAGAACAGCAGCATGACATATGAAAAACTCAGTCGTGCAATGAGGTGAGTTTACGTAGCAGCTGAGAATTTCATCTCAAGTGACATTTATAGAGGAGTGGCTCAGGAGTTGGTGACAGGTGCACAAACCAGGAAACCAAGTTTTGCAAGATGATGTTCAACATAGAGAACCACCTCTTGCATCCAGTCTTGCACTTCAAGTGATATAGTGAAGTCATTAGAGTTAACTTCACTGGATGACGAAGTTCCTCTAGAGTCACAGAAGACATTACAAAGGCAGGTTGAAGTATACCTTAAAAGGGATAGTTGTGGTTATTTGGTAGTGTGAGGTAGTTGGGTACAGCTGTGTGTTACCAGCAGTACATTCAGTTAACAAAATCTTATATCCTCAAGACAATCAAAACAAAAAGAGATTATGAGCCACTTTCTTTCATTTACATCTATCAACAACCATCTCTGTGTCTTCAACTTGGAACTAACCAACCTTCCTCCACCTTTAGGTATTACTACAAGAGGGAGATCCTGGAGCGGGTTGATGGGCGAAGGCTCGTGTATAAGTTTGGAAAGAACTCCAGCGGCTGGAAGATTGAGGAGATTGGGATGGGCATGTGAACGGTCAGAGTAGGAGTTGAGGAATTACGAATGAGCAACGTGGCCCATTGGGAAAGAAAACCACGCTGCCCTTGATGTTTTAAGACACTAACTTCCTCTTCAAAGGAAGGTGTTGCAGAAAATGTAAGCCAGTATTTTTGGCTATAGTAGGTTTTATGAACCCATATTAATGTTGTACCTATTTTATGTTTTTGAATGCCAAACATTACTGTGTGCACAGTATCTGTAATGGACATTGTTCTGGATGCTTATGAGATTGTGGTAGCACCTTTTTACATTTGTATAGGTTTCTGCTGTTTGTTTTCAACTTTCTTTAAAGAAGCAGAACTAATCTACATCTGTCACTATGGAATTTGTTTTGGTATGTGGGCATAAATGATTGTGTTGTAGCACTGGAAATATTATTAACTTTTATATTACTGTTTTGTTATTGTTATTTTGTTATAAGTTTTCATCCTCAGTGATAAACTAAATGTGAAGGACAAATATGGAACAGAAAAAAATGTAGGTGATGTTACTTCACATTAATACAGTAACAACGTGCACTACATGTCTATTGGTATCACTTATAAAGTGTATAAAATGTGTTTACACAATGTTTGAGTGAAAAGTAATCCTTATATATGATCAGTATCTGTTTGAATCAGTCACAAATCGGCTGCATGATGTGTGTGTGATGTTTTAATGTTGTTCATACCCCTTGATATTCCTTGGAGATATTGTTTTGTAAAATAAATAAAACTTGACACTTATTAACTTCCTGTTTGAAGATTGTTTTTCTTTCAAATCAAATCTCTTTCCCATGTCTCTCACCGGGGATCTCATCATAAAGGAAGGAAGATGTGAAAATACAGAAATGTCTATTGTCTTCATTGAAATGGAAGGCCATAAGAAACCATAAACTACTAACTATAAACACATAAGATAATATTTCAGGCAAACAAATGAAATACAGTGACCTTTTTCTGTATTTGTCTTAGGTATGAATAATCTTTCAAATCAAATCCCTTCCTTTCGTCTCTCATCAATCAGCTGCTAACTCTCCCTCTGTGGGTTTGTGTGCTCCCCAAGCTTTTGTTGTGGTGTTTACTGTATGTTGGAACGGGGAAAGGTTCCTCTTTGAAGAGCAGAAACATGACACTGCCCAATTCTCGGCCCATTTTCTTCTAGTTATTCTTCTGCTGCAGCACAGCAATAAAAGCCTTGCTGAGATATGAAGCATTTCTGTCACCTGAAACGCTTGAGGGCTTTGAATCTGTAGCACTTACAATTACAAGTGTTGAGTCTGTATTAACATGTTTACAGTAATTTAACCATGGCAGAGGAGAAGAACAAAAAATTAAAGCTCTGTTCTAAAATTCAGCTCTGACCAAATGTGCATATTAACTAGATGGAGTTACACATAAAAACTGGCCACTGATAAAAGTCTGGTACCCTCTGCAGGTGACACAATTCACCACTCACTTTATCGAGATATACAGTAACTGATACCAGACAGAGATTGTGCTTATCTAAGATAAATCAAGAGATAGATCATGTTACAATAGCTACAGCTGAAATCACAATCCTATGTCTCTGTTTTTATCTGATGCGTTTGATGGTGTTATCGGAGGTTTTAGCAGGAGTTGGGCAGCACCTTGCTTGTAACTGCTGGTTAATGCTTCCGGCACTATTTCAAACTTGTTACATTGTCAGTGAGATCAGCTTCATTGTGACCTTAGTTGTTTTCGATGGTTGAACAGGTGAAATGGTGTTATCTTCATTGGCGGTTCTGCCACCAGTCTGCCCTTTAGGATTGTCAGCTAGTGCTGACGCTGCTGTTCACTGATGTTTCACTTTCTCTTACTGTGCATCTCATTGTGGTGGGGTGGTTTGGGTGGCAGCTGCCTCCTCCTGCTGCCATTACTGGGATATTGACATAATCATTCATGCAGTTCTGGATTGGGCGACCACACTACCTCTTTGTATTGTGGCCAGATTAAGGGAATGGCCTGGCCTAGGTCTGTGAAAGAGTATGGCAAGGCAAACCATTTTTGGATGTAGGTTTTGAAAGGGCTGTACATCCTGATGTAACTTCAGATGTGGGAATGGTGTGTGTTGGTAGCACCACAGCTATAATATCCCTGGCAGATCTGCTGGACACCAGGTCAGTGGTGAACTCCCAAACTCGGCCTCTCAGGGATTCCTACTGTGAAGCTGGTCTTATGGTGCAGGGACATGGGATGTATCCATGGGGGCCGAGGGGGTGTATCATTCCTCTGATTGCTGTAAACGATCATGATGTTCAGGTCATCTCCTACTTCACAGTAACTAGTGTGACACCATGGACAACAGATCATAATCATCATCAGCAGCAGCTTTATTGTAAACCTGGTCAGACTGCGTTACACTGGCTTTAATACCTCCCCAAAGGCCCATTTACAGGCCTAAAACAGGGCCTCCCACTGATCCATACTGAGGACTCGCCAGTCAGTGTTGGGAAAGTTCACTTTCTACATGAACTAGTTTAAAGTTCAGTTCGCAAATTTTAAAATGAACTAGTTTCAATGCTTTTGCTGTGGGTATCAGCTGATACCAAGTACCGATACCGATATCAGTGTGTTATTTAAAAAATCATACACGCATGCACACACACACACATACATATGTGTATATATGAATGGATGTGACATGATTATTATTGTTGTAAGGCCTGGTTCAGGCATGAATGAATACAAAGAAAGGAAAGCCATAATTTCTTTCATTGACAGTCAGCACAACTGAAGAAGAACATATATAATCTGGGAATAAATAACAATTCCTTTAAAAACTGCTAAAGTGCAGCCACAGTGAGTGTTTTCCCACAAACAGTACTGTACGGTATACAGTGATACATTGTTTCATTTTTCAGCAGGTAAACACCAAACGCTGCACCACAAGCAGAGCATCACGTTTCCATGATGACTGACCGGAAAGACGCGTGGTACGCCATGTTTACATGATTCCCTACACTGTGGTGGCTGGTGTTGCCTGTTTACGGTGTGTTTTAGCTGGGTTTTCACCTGGAAGGCTCTATGGAAATGTCTCACACTCTTGAATGAAGTTACACTGTGAGAGAGCACCGTTCACAAACGGCAAAATGAACGCGTTCACAATAACGTTCATCAAGTGGAAATACAGTACGTTCAGTTCACGTTCACCCAAAATATGAACGAGTTCATGAACGATCGTTCATTGAACGCATTCAGGCACAACACTGTCGCCAGTGTTTACTGATAAAAAAAAACCTGAATGACCTGTCACTGGAGTGGTTTCACAAAAGCTAGAGTTATACAATGTTGAACAAGACACCTGCACCTGTACACCTGATGGCATTATGCAACTGTGAGACTGTTGCATTAACACTTTCAAATGAGCCATATGTCCCTTCTATATGGAAGCCGACAGGCATGAGCAAAAGCAGACAGTGAGTGCTGATAGACTGTGCAGACTGTGCACTGTATATGTGTGTGTGCGTGCGTGTGTGCATGCCTGAGTGTGTGGGTTCATGCAATGGCATTCTCACAGCTTGATTTCTAAATGTATTTTTTAGTTTTATGATACCTCTGACTGCATTCACAGTATTAATACACCATTGTTAGATTTCTAGCAACCCGACTTTGTGGTTAGGATTCTTCCAACTGACACCAGCAGATGGTGGTTTCTGGTTTCAGCTCACTGAACAACAGGTCTGGCCTGTTGAAGATGATATACGATAACATCTAGATGGCGACTGTGGTATAAAAACTTCTTTCAGTGCCAGTGACTGGCATCTCCAGCAAATTACATTTCTATCTGATGGGTCTGGAGCAATGGTGCTCATACCTTGTATGAAAAAGTAAGGCTTTAGAGGATAAGGGTGGTGGCTTGAATGTGTGCAACATACATGTTAAATGTCCTTGTGAAAGTGATGGTGAAAATTAAAATGCCTTAACAAATGTACTTGATTAATTACAGTGGCATTTGTATTGTTGTGAATATTTGTGTACTGCCTCAGTCAACCTGCAATGGCACTCTTCCACTGTATAAGGCTGGAATGTTTGCTGTTTTGATCCTGGCAGCGATTGACAAATGACAACACACCAAGTTGGCAATGCAAACAATGAGTTAAAATATTTTGTAGCAACAACAACAATCAGTTCTGGATACATTCAGATTGTCAGAAAAAAGACGGAAAGTGGATTTTCATCATGAAGTCAAGTCAAGTCACGTCAAGTCAAACGTTTGTGTGTGTGTGCATTTAAAATAACTCTAAAATATTGCACCATTGACTTTGACAGACAGACTGACTTTGGTCGATTGCAGTTACATACCAACTTCCTTGGCAACATTTATAAAAAAGAATTCAAGCAGTAATCACGAATGCACACGTTCAACTGCACACAAATACACATTATCTATGTCAACACCTGCACAAGCTCCTCCAGTCAAATGGCAACTGGTCACACGCACCTTCTCCATTTCACCCAAACCTTATCATGTTGACTCTGGGCAGAAATGCAACATTCCAGCACATTCCCGGCCTCTCTTTGGTCCTCAAGGAAGATAGATGTCAGTTTGATGCCCTCCTGTTTCCGTGAGACATTCTTCCTATACCTGTGCCAATCTATGAGTGCCTTTCAGACATGCCAAAGTGTGTGGGGAAATATGAAAGCAAGGTTGATTAAGATGATTGAGTCGATCGACTCATTTTAACAAACTGTATCTTTGAGGAACAGTGTGTAATATTTGGCAAGGTTTATTGGCAAAATCTGAATATACTACCCATGAATATATTCGTTTAAGTGAATAATCGCTATATAATACAATCCATTTGGTTATTGCAGCCTTATAATTATGCTTTTATATATACATATAGCGGGCTGCCATCCTCCCCTCCTTCTCATACCTCTCAGTAGCCGAGACATTTCTCCCTCGCCTGGCCCTTCCTGCACCTCTACATCTTCCTCTACCCCTCGTCTTCCTCCTCTCCCTCTCCCTCCTCCTCCTCTCCCTGTCTCCTGTGGAAGAACACTCTGCAAACACATACTATAATATGTATCCTACCAACCTATTTACCAAACTGTGCCATGACTTTATAACATAAAACATGTTATTCTTGGCATTACTGCGTTAATGTTTGCTCCTGTTACCAAAACAATTAGGAGTAAAACACTCCTAACCTCTCACTGAGGGATAATATAGAGTGACCCAGTCGTTATGGAGAAATAAACCATATCGTGTCGGGGTTCCATTCATCCTGTCAGGGTTTATTTCTCCATCACGACCGGCTCACTCTACATTATGCCACTTATTACATGGCTTGTGAGTGAAATAAATTATTTGAGACACAATGTTGATGATCAAAATACGACTTTTAGCGATTTATAAATTGCATCATTTAGTGTATAAATCTATCCATCGTATAAGTCTGGTCACTTTTCCTCTGTTTTGCTAACCCCCCTCCCGGCCATGTGCATTTGTTCTCAACGAAGCATTATCATACACACATAATGATGCGCATTTGTGTTGCGGTGCCACTGAGAACAGAGCTGGACACCGGGTCAGAGACTCTGATGAGAGCCTTCATTCCCCCTGTAACAATTTAAAAGTCATTCACAGTTACTCAGAAGCTGTTTAATTAAGGTAAAAATGACCCATAAGGCAAATTTCCTGCATAGTTAGTTAATAACTTACTATAAAATTATATTAAGTTATTAATAAGACTAGTGAGTAACAAACATTAACCCTCTCTCTGGTCAAGGTCTCTACCTGTTGGAAAAATCTTTGTTCTCTTTAATCTGTTTCTCATGGGGGAATGCTGTACCTATACAGTAGATAATATTACAGTACGGTAGACCTACCCAATATGAGAAGTGCCCTGAGATGAACTGTTGTTATGATTCACTGCTATATAAATAAAATCAATTTGATGTGGTTTGTTTGTGGTGCAAACAGATCAACGACAGGGTGATGAGATGCGGGACATGTGTATAACCACGCACATTCAACCATTTAATTTAAGCCATGTCTCCGCAGCGACTTCCCCGTGTGTTTACACCGTTGACTTGGCCCTTAAAACTCTGTGGAGTGCAGACTTAGTGTAGCTGATTGGTCCCCTCAAAGATCCCTGCAGAGTTAGAGGACCAACAAGTGTTTGCTATTTAAGTGGGATTTGTGTAAATGCAGGTCTGTGTCCACCTGCGTCTGCTCTTTATTTGTGGTCTGAATAAGGAAGGGATGGTCCTCATGAAGTCAGACAGAGCACCCACTCTATTTGCAGTCAGGATTAATCTTACTAAGCACTACTTTCCATATTTAGCTGTTTGTGTCGGGAGATAAGAGGAAAACTTAAAGTGCTGGCAGTCAAAGGAGTTTGATGCAAGATGGCAGCCAAACTTGATGTATCAATGTGCACGTCTCTTTGTTTGCAAGCAATTCTTTATGTATTGACTGAAACATTTCATGTCTCCATTGCAACAAGTTGTTGATCGAATAAGACATTGATCCTCCGCACACTGCTCATTGAGAGCTCTGTGATCTGCAACAAATCCGATTTAATCTACACTTGCCGCCACCATGAGACCTGTTAATGAACAAGCTAAGCAGTGCACTCTTAACACAAACACACACGCACACCGGTACACTCCTTAATATGGTGAGAATGACTCTGCTCTCCTCCTACTAGGTCAACATACCTGTTTGGCAGGTAGAATTGGCCACTGGCCAGAATGTGTGTCGAGCACGTAGCTTACTGGAAACCTCATTATCTGTGCCAGAAAAAACAGAGGAGAAGGAGGGGGGAGGTTTTACTGCAGTGATCTCAGAGCTTTGTCACTGGGTAAACAGTCAGAGAGGCATTACGCCCTTCACAGTTATCAATTAAACTCACCTCTTGCACTTTCGTTTTGTATCCCACATGCACAGTTACAGAGGTTCCCACATACGACTTAAACACTGATTCAGGTGGGCCGTCAGGTGGCTCAGCGGGTAGAGTAGGCGCCCCATATGTAGAGGATATAGTCCTCGCTCCAGATTGAATCCCAAATCAGGTGGCCCTTTTGCTGCATGTCATTCCCCCTCTCTCTGCCTCCCCTTTCAATGTCTCTTTCAGCTAGCTATACGCTCAAATAAAGGCAAAAAGCCCAAAAATATTCTATAAAAACAAGCAAACAAACACTAATTCATCCGACATGAAAGAATATAAAAACAATCGGACTTATGTTTCCAAAAACAAGTATAAAAACCAGCATAGAATAGCAATTTATTTCCCCACACCATCCACATATGTGCATCTACAGGGCTCGATTTTACACTCACTCAAGTTTCTGTCAATAGTTGTTTTTCAAAAGTATTTAGCTTTGTGTTATTTGTTTGGATATCAATCCAGTGCAGATGTCTTATCGATGCTGAGTCATGGTGGTATTTTTGTCTGTGCTGGCACTCAGCAGGAGGACAAACATTTGCACACGATCAGGGCTGGAGGGGGAAATTTGAGGGAATAATGGAGGTCAACCTTAAAGGTGACATGTGTAAGTGCTGTCATCCATTATTAGTTGAACACTAGATCACTGTTGATCTAGTGAAAAAAAAAAAGTTCAATCCAGGCATTGATTCTTCTACATCAAAGTATCAGACTCCCAGAGTGTAGTTAAAATGATGCCTGTCCCCTTGATCAACTTTCACTCCCCAGTATGAGACACAAGAGATGCTGATCACATGATGCCACTCCCAGCTCTGACAGTGACGGGTCTAATGTTCATATTTGTACAAGTCCAATATCTCAGGTCAAATAATGAATGAAAATATCATACACCATTCAGTGAGCAACTTGAATGCTGAATGTTAGTCATTTTATATGTTTCTTGATGTCTGTTTGCCTTTACAGTAACGGCAACATTGTAAAATGACCCTATAAACCCTGGAAGGTAGAAGGAGATAAAGGATGTAAAATTTAACAACCTCAAGCTGGCCTAAGGCACAAGGGGGCAACTTAAGTCTTAATGAAGAATTTAAGGAATATTGTGGTTTTACAATATGCAAGATTTATAGCCTGCATGAAATCTAGTATAACATCAGGAATAGCTAAGACCAAGTTAACAGAGTCATTGACCCCATTGACTGAAAAGACCCTGACAAAAAGCAACAAATCATGTACTACACCTTTCCAATTGTGTTTTTACTACACCGAAACCTTTCGATACGACTACACTGGCATATACTACAAGGGAATTAAAGTTGTCATTGTAGTTTATCAGCATGTTACCATGCTAACAACTACAACTTGCCCAAGACTGAAAAAACAATTGGCTCACATTATTTAGTAAACATGTGGCCACTCACCGTCAGACGCCGCCTTTGTCTGATTGATAATCCAACAAAGTCAAGGTCACTCCAACAGTTTGCAGATCACATGTATCAGAAACTCATAAAGTCAGCAGCAACATTTACTGTTGCTAGTAAAGGTGATAAAAACCAAGTAATAAACACTTCCTGGCAGGGGCTGGGAGACTGACAGCGTCATTGACATGGAAAGGCCTTATCATACACACAATTCCTTCCATTATCAGGTGTTATCGTGGCAGCAGCCACTCTGATTGGAAATATTGGAAAGCTGTGGAGAGGGAGCTCAAAGACTTTGAGCTCAGAGAGCTCAAAGCACTGTGACTTAAGAGACGTGAAAAATAAATAAACAAGCTGTATATCTCGTCGTACAACACAACAAAAGGATTTCAAGCTGGCACAAGTGTGTAAGAAGGGGCTACCATGAAGGTGTATTTCTAATGACAGTGTCCTGGGATCCAACCCATTTGCCAACCCACTGCCCTGTCCGATATAGGCCAAAGGGCAATCTCTCTCTCTCTCTCTCTCTCTCTCTCTCTCCCTCCCTCCCTATCTGTCTCTCTCTCGATCTGATGATTATTTTACATGGAACACTTGTTGACCACTTGAGGGTGACCCTATTGGTGAGTCCAACTTTGGTTTGACTGGGTGCCCCTGGGTGCCCCCGTGACCCAGGGTGGCCACTCTGGGCTGCATTAACCGACCGTGCCCTTACTGTGGTCCCGGACTTCAGTGTCACCCTCACATGCATATCTGGCACTACAAACCAGACTTGGTGGTGTTTCATATGAGCCTCATTGAACCCACCAGAATTTGCCGAACCACTGCTTCACCATTCCTCACATTCCCCCCATTATTTCTCCTCGCTCCTACTGTCAACCTTGACATTTTCTGGGATCTGGCACACCCTACTATCACCATCGACACCCTGAACCAGCCTCGGATACAGAAAAGCATCTCACCTCGAGTTCCTTGCATCTGACATCTTCTTGTCCCCCTCTGTGATGGTCACATTCATGCAACGAGGTATAAAATTTAAAAAAATAAAAAAATATTTGGCTGCAAGATTAAAACTGCATGAATCTCATAAAGACCTCTGGCAAAAATGCAGACAAGGAAAAAAAAAGTCCAACTTTACAACCTGGCACAAAAAAAGTTTTGGTCTCTTCCTCCTTCATGACAACTGTACAGGGTTTTTTTTTTTGTTTTTTGTTTTGAGAAACTCACTCATTGTGCATGATTAAGGCCATGTTTGTTTTGAATGACTTAAGTTACAACTCCACATATGCGTCCCTTGTGTTTCTTTTACCCCATGCCTAATCCATTTTTGGAAAAGTCTGGAGTTTGGTGGAGTCAGACACTGCCAAGATGCTGCAGGTGGAACAGCTTTCTTTCAGCTCCAAACGCTCAGAAACGTGTGGGTGACATAACAAAGGATACTGTCATCTTAATTAAGAGTTTACCCATGTTGTAATCCCGGAAAGAACGGTACCGCTGACACATGTTCACTGTATCTGCTGACAGATGCAAAGTGACACCAGTGCATTGGTTGTCAGTGATGGATGATGTCCTGATGCTCATCTTCAAGATAATTTCACAGTAATTCAGTGCTCTGCTAGACAAAGGAATTCCTCTCTATGGAACATTTGAACAATACACCATTGTGAATCATTTAACTCTTCCAAATATACTGAACGTATTGTTAAAAAGTGATTGTAGTGTCAGTTTACTAGATGTGAACAAATCCACTACTCAACACTGACTCATCAGATACCACTTTACAAGTGCTCACAAAAGTAACTATTCCACTGGTTAAAATGCCACCAAGCATCTGATGGAAAAAGGTTAAATTGACATTCCCAATGGTGCTTTAGTAGACGTGGTTTCAGCAGCTGCAGTTCTGATGAGCTCGGTAAACACAACGCTCTGGGGCGTCGTATAGCACACTGGGTTGAGCAGGTACCCCATATAATGAAGCTACAGTCCTCACTGTAGCTGCCCTGGTTCAATTCCCTGCATGGCAGCCCTTTGCTGCATGTCTTTCACCCCTCTCTCTGTCTCCCCATTTCCTCCTCCTGTTCCCCATTTTAGCTGTCCTGTCAATATACGGCAAAAAGACCTCAAAAAATACTAAAAAAAAAAACCTACACCACTTGTCCAGGTGCTGTCAAACCAGTAACTCCACAGTTTCACTGGGGGGAGGTCAGCTTTAGTTGTTTCTAAAACACACAGTCATGGGTCAAAGGATCTTACACAGAAGACCAGATACTTCTTCAGAAAGCCTGAAAGTTTCACGCACTGAAAAAATCTAGAATCTGAACCCTTGGACAACAACTGTCACAGAGAAATGTAGGCTATATAAAGGAATTAAATAATTACCCTGAATAAAAACTGATTCAAATAAAACTGTAAATGCATGTATTATAATTGGAGAAGATTAACCAAGTGTGAAAATATAACTAAATATGAATAAAATGAATAAATAAACCCTGGAGGAGCAGTTTTCTACCGTTATCTTCACATCTTTTTATCTCTATCTTTAAAGAGACCCAACATTGACATAATGTGTACCATTACTTCTGTCCATCATAACTTAAATTCCTAACTCCAAAATGTACGGTCCCAAACTTGCTAACCCTAGACAAACCAGTTATAACACCCAAACAGGCATTTGAACTTGTGGGGTTCAGCAGTTTTGATCCCCAAAGAAAAGCACAAAAATACTACGGCTGCCAAAGTTAACACGTTAACGCATGCGATTAATCTGGAAACAATAACGCGTTTAAAAAAAAGAATGCATGTAAAGAGACGTCCCACTCTGCCTGTGATCAGGTAAAACTCGCTGCCATCGGTGGTTTGATCAAAGACAGAAACTCTTGGTTTGACAGTGACAGTGATCAAGCAGAAGAGTTGTGACGAGCTGTGTCTGCGAGTGTTGAATGGTGTGCTGTCAGATGTACGGCGGCTTCAGGAGGACAAAGTTCTCCATAAAAAAAAAAAAGAAATTGATCTTCATTCACATCGAAGCCTGTGATGTGACTTGTGTATTACAGTTGCTAGGATGTGTTATTGTTTTTCACATCTGTAAAATTGCATCCAAATGTATTAACTGTAGGTAAATAAATTGCACCCAATACTTTATAAGGATGAATTGAAGTAAATACAAGTAATATTAGTGTATATAATATTTAGTATTTTAATCCCGATTAATCACAGAATTGTAATGTGATTAATCCATAAAAGGTTTTTATCCGTTTGACAGCCCTAAAAAAATACACATAACAAGTGTGGTGGGTTCCAGGTTTCTACACCCCCTTTCAAAACACACACACACGCACACACTTTTTTGTCCTCGGTTTCCTCATAGTTGTCTGTATTATGTAACAAATTCCCAGTACTGAAAACTATGGCTGTCCACTGTTTTATGAAAAGCACCAGACAATTGCTGGTGTGAGACTATTGTTGTGATTGGTGTGTTTTCAGTTGCAGCAGGTTAAGACTATGGCCAGCATTTTGAGAAGGGGTATCATTTTTCCTCTCTCTGTTTCCCACTGCGTTATCAGGCAGCTTAGATTACGAGAACAGAAGTCTTCAAGAGGAGAGGAGCCTTGCTAATTTCAGACTCAGGTGTGAGACTGAACTCTTGGAAAGTGTGACGAGGCTGCGGTTTCAAGTGAGAGGATATATTTTTGACGAAGGTTAACCAATCATATTCACATGGCAAACCTTTTCCCGTGACATCGCAGTGATGGTGGGGTGTGACCAGGGTGTAAAATTAACACCCAAATTTACCCAATGGTGGGTAAAAGATGGGTTTGGCTTGTAAAACAAAAACACACACCCGCCAGTGGCTGATGGAAAATTTGCAATTCCTGTGCCTCAGAGTTTATTTTTATAGCCCCTATAGCGATGCAACAGGATGAACAGAACCCCGACATGAACCATCTGCGTTCTGTTCATCTTGTCAGGGTTTACTTCTCTATAACAACTTGCTCATTAACCTGCTTATTATAAACAGCCTCTGAAAAAAACTGTCAGCAGAGGCTGAACAAGCCTAAAGCACCTAGCAACAGCTGATCAGCAGCGATTCAATTAAAACTTTGATGCACTTCATGCACGCTCACAACACGATGCTGTAGCGGCGCGCATTCGATGCGACGTGCTTGTTTTTTCGTGCACATCTGTGGCGCACAGCTCCATGGACCTCATTCTCACTCTCCCTCAGGCTGTGTCTCTCCAACTGTTTCCCATGAAGCTCTGCCCCATTCAAAAGGTGAAGGAAGCCATATGTGGAAAGACGTCACCTCCAAATTGTAGAATGTGTATTATCGAAGAGAAACACATCTTTACGGACCACTGACTTGTGTCATCAGAACAGACATGTCTGTGATTTTCAGCCTCCTTTCATATTTAATAGAGGGGGGACATTACCTGAATCATAGAAGGCTGAAAAACATGGAACATGTCTGGTCTTATTATACTGTTCTGATAAAGCAGTGTAAAGCTCATGTGGAAGCCTACTTTCATATAATAATAGAGAAGGGACAGACAGTACACCTCCCACCCCAAGCCTAGGCTGAAGGTGGACATTTGGTTTATTCAAAGGAAAATGTTGCATTTTTGAATGTTTTTAATAACACGATGGTACAGTCACACTTTGAAATGAAATAAAACTTAATAAAATACTTACCAATGGCAGATGAGATAAAAAGTTAATTTTATGTCCTAGGTGTGACCCAAGGAATTCCTGAGAAACAGTCAGCCTCTGTTACAGAGGTGGGTAATAGACAGACAGACAGACAGACAGACAGACAGACAGACAGACAGACAGACAGACAGATAATAATAATTATTAATAGAAATCTGTTCTCTCTATAGGGGTTCTAGAAAAGAATGATGTTATTCTTGCAGCCCTGGTTTGGGACCTCTAACAGCTTGTTCTTGACACATAATCTGGGCAGAACATTTTTCTTGTATGGTGTCCGACAACTATTGTGTGATTGATCCGAAATTTAAAGTTCTGCGCTTGACGTTCCCATGAAGTATGAAATGTCCTGGCCAGTACTAACTTTATTCTGGTTCTTGCGTATGTAAAGGCCTATGTAAAGTATGTAAAGGCCTTAGAATGTTATGCGCATTATGAAAAACATATTTTATATCACATTGAACTCTTTCTACTGCGTCTGCATGAAATCACATCATAAGCTAGTCCACTCTGCTCCTGAATTAGATCGCTTGCTAGCATCTAGCTAGCTGATGCTACAAAAATGTACTCTCTTTTCACAAGGAATAGCGACTGTGTGTTTTTTTTGAACGTGTGTAGGCCTGTGTATCTTACGTCTACAACATTTTGAAAATCATGTCACATCCAGTGTCCTACAGACCACTTTCCTATAATCTGTGTTGTTGCTCTGGAATGCTGCTACAAACTAAGGCTGAATGACTGTCCCTGCAAATAGTAACAGTTCAAACTGACTGACTGTGGCTGACTGGCTGTGGTTCATTTGGTCAGAGGAGAGACGGAGCCGTAAAATGGCTCAACAGCTTCCTCTAGTGGAGATCAGATAACACAGCAGCACAGTGACGTCTCCATGATTGTAGGAGTTATCTCTGAATCTTTTGTGTTTGATTACATTATACTTTGACACAAATGACAAAATTATATGTTTATATGCAATGATA
>OMNW01010509.1:15535-41352 GCA_900303245.1 Selene dorsalis
AAAAAAAAAAAAAAAAAAAAAAAAAAAAAAAAAAAACAATCTTCGAGTATGTTTTCCTGTGTTATCTTCCTCTGCATATGCCTTTACACACCCTGTTTATTGTAGGCTTTGTTGTTGAGACAAACAAGCACTACTGACCTGTATGTAACATCTTTGTAGTTTTATTTTACCTGACGTGATTTTTCCTATTTCGGTGATGATTCATACCAGTACTCTCAGGGCTTTCAGAACAAAACCAGTTGGCACTGGCATTGTTTCACTGACATTGACTCCTAATATGTTGTAGCAAGACTTTGATTTTCAGAGGTTGGTTGCAAATTTGGTCAGAATATGGAAAAACTGATTTAAAAACATTTTCCCTTTGACTCTGATATGGTTTTCAGTTACTGTTTCATTATTAATTCATTATTGTTCAGAAATGCACTTCTGACATGCATTTCTGCTACATCTAATTATGTATTAGAGGATCACACCTTATATCTTCCTCTGAGAGGTCAAATCTCCCTAAACGCTCAAGCCCCTTGCTTCTGCTTTCTTCTAACTGCCAAGCTGCACTTCTGCATCTTTAAAAATGGCACACAAAAAGCCTCATGTGAAGGTGGCATCACACTTTTCTTTAGAGAGGCCTCTTCTGATCACATAGATTTGTCTTTGGTGTAACTGCGATCAGAGAGGCAACCCTCTGCAGCCTCTATTAGTACCATGGGACAGGGATGAGGCGTTTGTTGATTAGATTAGTCGCACTGTTGTGCTTTTCTAAATTGGTTTTGCAGTTGGTTTTTCACAGCAGCATCCTGATGAAAGTGTCTGTGTGATAACCATACTGATGCCACTGAGACAGGTAATTACCATGTCAGTTTTTTGTAAAGGGGACATGGGAGGACAGTGGTTTTAATTAAAGCTTTGAGCAAGAACTTGCTAACAAGGTGAAGACCCAGAGTCTTCAGCACCTTGTTTACAATGAGGACCGTGTACGTTTAATCTTGAATACAGCACTAGCTGGGGTTAAATGTCACTGCTGCAGTCCTTGATTTGTGTCAATCAACATATTTAGTGCTTATTTAATTTGTATAGGGACAGTGACTGATGTACAGCAGATTAGTTTGTGGTTAAACTGTTCTTAAAGTCTGTACTGTCTCAGGAGGTTTTCAACTGATCCACTTTGTGCTTTTAAACAACATATTTTGTAATTAACATCTATATAAAGGCATGACTGTAAGAGTTTTTTATTTTTATTTTATTTTTTTTAAGTAAAACTACAATCTAATGGGCATAATATCATGAATTGTGTGGCTCCCAGCTTGCCCCTGTCAGTTACACACACAGTCTTAAGGTCATATATTTCACACGCCTGATAATGTAACGCCTGTGATTTCCAGAAACATCCCTACTTCTGGTCTAGTTATTGTTAATAACATCAGCTACCCTCAGGCCTCATCGGGCACTTAGATCAGTGAAGCATAACCTATTTTTGACTCCCATGGGGGAAAAGACATGTTTATATGTGGGCTGAATGTTATAGAGCCAGTGTGGAGACTGAGTGACCACAGATACAACCGCTTTGTGGCCAGTACTGTTAAGTTCAGTGCTTGTGTGAACAAGGAAACATGGGTTTCAGCTTGATAAGAGGCTTGGCAGCATGACCTATGACCATGTTGCTTTCCTTCTTGTAGTGCAGTACAAAGATGAGGCCCATCTTGGTCTGCTTATGGATACTCGTTTTCTTTTCAGTGCTTTTACTCAAGGGTCAGCTGAAGGTAGGCTGTTAATAGACTTGAAGCAGGTTCTATTAATACAGTTACGTGCTGAAGCTTTTGTACATGTTAAGCCAGTTCCTTCTGTCTTTTGTTTCTTTTCGCTAATGTCTGCCTTTTCTATCACCCTCCTTCTCCACCTCCCTCTAGCCTTCAACCAGTGCTGTAAAGAATCTGGTTTCTTCATGGTGTTTAAGTGTCGAGAGGAAAATTCAGCGCTGAAGGAATGTCTGACACTACAGTGAGTATTTTGCAGTTTCCTCTGCAACAGTCAGCACTCACACACCAAGGTGGCTTCCCGTGTGTTATTGCACCACATGTTATCCCACCAACACCTTGTGCATGGGCTTACCCGCTCTGCACCGCCCTCGCAGACACACTAAATTCTTGCCCACCAAGTCTCAGCAGTGTCCAAAAACTGTGTCATCACCATGAAAGTGATAGTCAAACTGCTGTTCTTTTGTGTTTCACTAGCTACAATGACCCTACGTTCTTTGACGAGTGTAAGCAGGAGTACATCCGAGAGAAGCTGGAGTTCGAAAGGACAGGGGTCCCAGCCAAGAACAGAAAACAGAAACTCCCAACAAGCATGTAACAACATGACACCCACCTAACATCCCTCCGCTGGTGAAGATACAGAGCATGGGGCTCTAACCAGAACCAGCATCAAATCCTGAACATCGAGGATACATAACCACCTATGAGAATTACTGATAAAGCCACACGCCTGTGTTTTATTGAAATCTGTCGTGTTTGTGACTGAAATTACATTGGAGTGCGAGTGGTATATAATCAAAACTAGGTCTATTTTTTACGGTCTCCATCAGATGACCTCAGTCATTGCATTAGCACGGTCTGTGTTGATTCAATCCTCTGCATTTGAAATACCTTTACCAATGAGCTTATTGGTAAGAGTGCAGCACTTTGGTGCCATGCAGTCTGCTTAACACTTGGTAGTATGTTTATACTTATGGAGTGGTAATGAAGTGTCTGGCCTTGGGGCCTCAGCCTGCCCTCACAATGGTGATATCATCTTCAGAACGTTATAATGAGATCCAGAAAGAGACTTGTAAGTTCAAGCTTGTAGAGTGTTTGTGACACATCTCTCAACTAAGCAATGTAACCCATTTACAAAATCATGTGATCAGGTGACATATGGAATGATGTGATAATGTAAATATTCTGTGGCAGTAAAATGTATATCAGTGGCAAATTAAACAAAGTATGGCTCATTTATGACAAACTGACAAATGACAAATTAAATGACAGTCATGTTGGGGTTGAACAGGGGAAAGGGAAAATGGCAGCTGACATTCAGGTATCTTTATTTTAAAACTGACCTACCTACAGTACACTGCATTTCAGTTTCAACTTAGTGGATCAAAAACAGGTGGACTTCTATTAAGAAATTCAGATAAAATTGGTTGCTCTTATTGGTTAAATTGGTGCAATTATATTTAATATATTTAATTAAAAGGTTCTTGTTTCAATTTTATTTGTACTTTGAGATTGGCAGGGAGTCAAACATTGGCCAGAGTCACATCACACTTACAGAACAGCCTGGAGCTAAATTAACTTCTTAAGTTAATAATTAAAGATTTTTAAAGGGTCAGACCACTTTATTTAATGAGTTGTTTTTTCTTAACAATTAAAAAATGAATCAAAATTGTCTCTTTCTTTTTTTGAAGAGGAAAAGTGTGTATGATTTACTGCAATGGGGTGTTACTCCAATATGTAATGACAGCTGTTGTCCCATTTCTTACATGTTTTTTCTCATTCTCTTTGATGACAGCAGATATAATGCATGTATGTGGTAGGACCAGCGACTGAGGTTAGTTTCCTTGATTTGTAAGATTACTGAAATCATCAGTCTGCAGCTCTTGTCAAAACCAAGGCAGTGCAGTGATTGCACTTAATGGACAGTGTGAAATTATTGGTAGACATTTTAACTATTGAATAGTTTTTTTTGTTTTTTTTTAGTATTTTAGTTTTGAAGTAATTATAGCTTAAAATTGTTTCAAGTGTCTGTGTCCCTAAATGTCTGTGCTATTGCTTGTTTCAACTGTGCAGTATCTTGATATGCTAAAACCTGCGGTTCATTTCACTGAACCACACAAATTTATTGCTAAAAATAGGAGTGGAGACAGCGCAACCACACACGGTCACTTCCTTTCATTCGTTTAATTGATCATATTTACAAACAGTCTGAAGTGCAGTAAATCTAAAATATAATCCATATCTACTGTACATTGCATTTTGGTTTGCAAATCGTTTACAGAAGTATGAAACTACTACTGTAAAATAACATTTCTTAAAAATCAAGAACAAAAAGACCACAGTTATCATGGAACAGAATGAGGAAAATGGAAAAACAAAAACTTTTCAGTGACCACAGGCCTTTGGGCTTTGTGCATCTATTCATCAAGTCACAGCTCACATTTCTCCAGGTTAATACTCATTGTCTTGCCAACATTGCAGATAGCTCGTATATAGCTCACAAGTATTTGGGGTGGGGGAGGAAAAAAAAACAAACCAAAACCTATGATCTGGAGTGCAAAACTGCATCTGGCAGAGTACTGAAGCCCACCATTTACATTTATACAGATATGCACATTCTTCCCTCTGTATATACTGTATTCTACTTGTGTTTTCTTTTGTACATCGTTCACTTTATACTCATCTGGCTCTTAAAAAGAGAAACTTGCCTCTTCACAAAACTTACCTCATACTGCAAAACAAATGTGTCATAGTTTATCATCAGCACAGCACAGAGTTTAGATACATTTCCTATTGTTCAAAAGCAGATTTCCAACATAATCAGGTTTCCAAAATACAGGGGAGTGTATGGACTCTATCCCATCAGTCCTTCAAATTAAAAGTCCTACAGATAAAACATCCAACAATGCACAACCTTACATATACATGTCCCTTTACAATTGGGTAATGAAAACACGTCAGGTATTGTTTGATAGTAGTTCTGAGAAAATTGAATATGCGATAACAGGCAGGTTTACAGAGGCTTGCATGAGTTGTGTGATTTTGGTGAAATCGTAAACAGTTGAACCTTTTCTGGTGCCAGTGTGAATTAAGTGTTTTATATCAGAAAGCAATACATTTTTAGTTTTAAATTATTATTTGCTAGTCATTACACAATCTCCTCAAAAATCCAAATAGTGTAACTGCATTCTCAAAAATGATTTGGTAAGCATAGGCAGAGTGACAGTCTTTCTTTTGATAATGATCCAAAAGGATTGGATCAACAATCTGTGATTATCCAACAGTTACAATATGTCTGTCGCCATCACAGGACAGAAACAAATTAAGTCCTTGTACCTCGGCATCTCCCTCACATGATCATGAGACAGACATGGGACTACATACCTTGAATATTTTACAGCGATCAAATGTAAAAAGACTTGCATTTGGAGGGAGTACAGGCTTATAAATTCTCACACTATATATCCAGCTGTGGCTGCACTGGCCACAGTGAATGGAGAAAGAGGCCCTTTGAGCCCTATTGGGTACATTATGTTGAGATACAGATACAGGCAGGCGATAGATGCCCACACAATGATCTGCACATACAGGCACACTGATGTGTGTACATATGCGCGCACACGCACGCACGCACGCACACACACACACAAATTAAATTGCTTGTGTGCATGCTTGCACACACTTATACATGTGCATACAAGGACACATACACATGGACAAACTATTTATTCTACGGAGTCTCTCCTCAACTTTTCCTCTGCAAAGTTAGATATGTTCACCGATGCAGTGTGCAGAGAAATCAGTAAGTTTACAGAGTCTTCACCTTGAAAAGGCTTCCTCTGGCTTCAGTTAGTCCCCACAACCAGTAGGTCCAGTCCAGTCCAGCCCAGAGGAGTGGTCTTATCAACTTAAGGCAGGTTAGGTGGTAGCTATGTGGCAGGGTTGGAGAGTCCATTCATTCATGTTTTCCATCCAGTTAAACACTCTATTCAATCGTCTATTCTCCCATCAAGGTTCCTCTCAATAGGGCTTGGTCCACTCAGTATTGGGAGGGCTCCTGGGACTACAGTTTCCCATTGAGCATGATGAGTTGGATGCAGCAGAGTGTCCCTCCCAGAACATGGCATCACTGGGTTTAGGGGGACTTGGGAAGGACCTTGAGCTCTCATCCAGGGAAGCTTGGTTCAGGGGAGGAGGGGGCAGGATGACAGAGCAGGCATTGCTCCCACCCAGAGGGTCTTCTGAGCAGCTCTGTGAGGGCCAGCGCCCATGGTACCAGCAGTCCTCCTTCAGACTGTCGGGAAGCAGGGTTCCTGGTGGGCCACTGACTGGAGGGCAAGGGCGCCCAGAGCACGAGGGGAGTGGGGGGGCGCTAGGGGGACGAGGCACTGGTGCCCGGGTAACTGGGTGGTTGTTCTTTTCTACATCATCCAGGCATTGGATTGGAACTGTTGAGGCAGCTAGAGACAGAGAAAGTGGTGGGAGACACAGGGGGGGAGGGACAGAGTGGAGGCCAGAAAATGAAAGGAAACAAAAAGTGGCATGTGGTCGCTTTAGTAGTTGCAAAATAGTCAGGTGAAAACTTGAACGCAGGGTGTAAATGGTGATTGGTCTACAGAAAAAAAGGCAACAATATCAGTGGTAATACTCATATCAAGTGTTTCACTATTGTCTCTCTTCATTATTGTAATAATTTCCTGTATCAAATTTCCTCATATTAACATGGTTGCACACAACTTTAACACTCTACAGAGCAACCACACTCTCAGCTGGTTCAAGTATTAGAAAACTGTGAATTACCAAACTCTGACAATGAATGCCCTCAGATTTATTCTTTGATCCCACATTTCCTGATTTATTTCAGACAAATTATTAGTTTCTACATGAAAATAAGCTTTCCAATATCTTACTCTGTACAGTACAATGTTTCATATTGGGCATTTCAGTACACTTTAACTGGAACTGTTGGATTATGGATGTGAGACACAGAAAAATAACAAAAATTAAAAAAAATTAATCTAACTATGTCAGAAATGGGTACCAGTCATTGATTTCAATTTCTGTGAAATCTTTCCTACTTCTGATAAACTGGTGAGAAATATGTGGAAATTGTTATGTTGTTTGAACTCCATTATAACAGTCTGTAAAATCCATGTGGTAGTGTAGATGAAACCATCAACTCTTTCCTCCAATAGCTAAATAGCTAGGTCTGTTTTACTGTTTAACACCATGATCACACCTGTGTGCTTATTTCTGCACTTATTTACATGTGGATTAAGCTTAAGTTCCTAAAGAGATAAAAATCTAAGGTGTGTTCAACACCTTAGATCCCAGAGTAGATAATAGGCCTTACAGTGTAAAAACAGAGAAGTAAAATTTCACACTGTGCAGCAGGGCACATATTGTACACCAAAACCTCTGCACCATGTAAATATCCAAAATAATCATACAACACGCACCACAGCAAAATATAATCAGACAAACCTCTATGCATAAACTAAGCCACACAAATCAAATGTCCTAATCTCACACACACATCATTGCTTTGCCATCAAATCATCATCTTGAGTGAATAATAAAGTTTAAATGAGAGTATCTCCTCTCGCTTTTCCCCCTTCCACTCTCCATCCCCTCACATTTATCCATCCATCCCTCCCCGCTACTCTTCCATGAGAGGGTCTCCTGAGCCTAGGATTTGAATAAAAGTGATTCCAAAGGAGGAACATTAGAAGAATACAGATGCACAATATGACTGAATAAATACACAGCTCCCCCTCCTCCTCTTCCCCTCTCCCTTTCTTTGCCACTCTCTCGCTTTTCTTATTCCTCTCCATCTGCCTCATCTAAGTTACAGGATTACCCTCTTATTCATTGGAATAAATAGGCCAAGATTTATTTTCTTGCCATATTTCGTTCTAATTTTCACCTCCTGGTCTCCTCTTCTGACACTCTGAGGGAATCGACAACAGATGTAATCTCTTCCAGGGTAGAATACATCATCAGAAAGGGAGGGGAGAGGAAGGATAGACCATTTCATGTCGTCTTTTATCAAAGTGTTTGAGCACTAAGATAGTATCTGCAGTCATATCGCACTCTTATACAAATTGTAACAAGGAACAGCGGGAAAAGTCTTCGCAGTAAAGTGTACTTCATAAGAAAGACTTCCCTTAAGTGAAAAGAGGCAGTAGTAACTCCCTCCTTTCATTTGATGTTAGTCACATTAGTTCCTGTCTATAGAAGCATGTTTTTTGGCAAAAAAAGAAGAAACTTTACAATTACATTAATAGTTTTTTAAGCATAAATGTATGTTTTCAACACAAATACATAAAAATGGAAATACAGAGACAGTATATACAATGAAATATGGGATAAAGACATGCACACACACACACACACACATATATATATGTAGTATAAAAATATATGTATATGTGAAGGGAAAAAGATAAAAACAAATGTGTGAGTTTGCTCTGAGCTCTAAAGCACAATTTGTTCCTGTACTGGTCTGAAAAATGTTTAAAAAAACCCCCAAAAAAACCCTAAACAAAGATTTCAGAGCTGCACTAACTACATCTGAACAGCAACCTGTGAGAAATGACTATAGGAAGCTATAGGGGATAAAGGCTGTTCCCTGTGCTGGGGAGCTGAGGAGGTGTGAAATGGCAGCAGGGGAGGAGTGCATGGTGGTATACATCATACACCACACACCCGCAGACACACACACACACACACACAAACACACACAAAGGCTAGAAAGATGAATATCGTCTCTGTATTACACCTTACCTTGTCTTGCCTCGCTGATCAATGGCCTGAGCCTCCTGATCAGGCCTGTTTGGTGCTTCAGCTCTGAATGGAGGCGAGTGACCTCACAGCGCAAAGCCTGGCACATCTGCTGCATGCTCCTCTCACTGTGAAGATCAACACAATATGTAATGTGTTTAAGATATTTCTGCTTTTTCAGACAGCCTTTCTCGTTAGAACGTCAAACTGTCAGACAGGATCTTGTGTGGTAAAAGACAATAAGCTAGGTGTACTCCTTAAACTTAGTAGGTGTTCATTTTCTATTTTGTGTTCAAATTCCAAGACATAAAACTGTCACATAACACATGAATTCAGAGATATAATCACAGAAGCCTGATCCTTGTGCCAGATTACCAAAATTCCTGGAGGCCAGGGCTTGTTAATAGAGTGATTTCTTTGTGATAACTTGCAAGGTTTGTCATTTAATGGTCACTAACTCTACAAACACGTTTGGTAGTTTTATGTACTATGGTACATTTAGGCAATATTTGACTTTCAAAAGGAATAACGCATGATTCGCTACATTAACAATGATGTGATTTTGACACGAAGGGCAGTCTGTGTTAAGGCTAAACTTCACAGTACTATCAAATGTATTACAATGTGGTAGGTTTGCTGAGACATGCAACACATACAAACTGCCCTATCCACACCTTTTGGTAAAGATGCAAAATCTCATCAACACTTTGGTGTCTTAACTTCAAACACCAGCCTTAAACAATAAAAAGCACGAAAAGTAAAAGTGTGAGGAAAAACTAAAGCTTTTTGTGCTGTTAAAAATTAACACCTGAAACCTGCTGACACGAGAAACAATTTGAATGCACCACAAACAGAACTGTCTTCAAGAAATGTAAGTCAGTGCTAATTTACAGGAGATCATTCTACTGAAAAAGTAGGTTGAGGGTGATTTCATATGCCATGGAGGTTTCACACGCTGGAGTGTGGAGTGCCAATTTACACTATTTCTAATGGACACACGTATTTAGCTGGCCTCAGTCATGTCTAAGGTTCAGTTGCTTCTGTAATACAGATTAAAAATGTATAAAGCTGCACCTTCCTCTAGTGGCCAAAGAGAGGATCTACACACTAGGAGAGAGCACAGTATTATGGAAAGCACATTTATGGAAATGTTTGTAATTTGACGTGCTGTATCAGGTATCTGACATCTGTTCTATGTGATTTGTCTTTTTTTTGTCATGAAAATGTTTTTAATTTGACTTTGATCAGATAACTGATATCTACTATACTGTATGTGATATGTCATGTTTTTGTAATACTTTGTAGTATGTGGACCCCAGGAAGAGTAGCTGCCTCCTTAGTGGCAGTTAATGGGGGTCCAAATACAGAATTAAGAATAAAGAATTATTACCTGACCTGTCACACCTGCCTCTCACAAGCTCCTCTTTTGCACTTCATGTTGCTTCTTGACCTTTTTGGTCAATTCATGTTCTAAAGAGCCATTCTGCTGTTTTATCTAGAGGTCAGTTGGTGAACTGGAAGCCACTCTTTCATTAGATTCAGGAGCACTCTACCTTGCAACATACTTTACGTCACAGGTCAGGTCACTGTCTGGTCCATTATGGCCATGGGGTTCCTCCTAAAAGAGTCAAATATGCAAAAAAAAAAGAAAAAAAAGAAAAGAGCAATGAAGTGTCTGAAGTTGTTTTTAATTATTTTCTTATTTTTGTTTGTTAAATCATGACACAACTCAGGAATCTTTTGCTCCCCTTCAAGACATACTCCTGTTTGTCTTTTCTTTCATTCTTTCTTCCTCTCCCACCTTTTCCTCGCTAGTCTATTTCTCAGTGTCACTTTGTCTCTCTCTGCCCTAGCACTTCTCCTCTTCTGTCTTCCTTTTTCTTCTTGTTATACCACATCTCTCCCAAGTCTACTGTTTTTCAGTGCTGTTCCCTCTGGCTCTTCTTCCCTCACCCCTTCATTTCTCTCTCCTTCTTTTTCCAATTTTTCTCCCCCCAGCTTTCTCTTCCCACCTTTACTTACCCCACTTCTCTCCATCAGTCTGCTGTTTTCCAGTGTCACTCTCTCCAACTCCTCCTGCAGTTTGTGGATCTTAACTTCAGCACTGACCCGGTCCACCTGCCAGTAGTCCTGTGGGCTGTTCAAGCTCTTCATCACTGGATGCACACGATAAAAAAAGTTAAACATTCACCTTTGATGAGTGAATTAATGTTACATTTACATTCTGTTCATCATCATCATCATCACTGAGAGATTAAGAGTTTAAAATCTAAAATATTTAAAAGCATATTTGTAAATTGCCCTAGTATTATCAGTGAACCAATGTTTTTAAGTGCACTGTAGGTTATTTCATGAATCTGGAGCTCTGAGTGAAACACGTTAATTTGGTGTTTTATATTAGAGTGCTTTGTAAATAATATCCTCACAGAGAGACAGAGAGGACCTTTTCACAGAGACTTCAATGATGGGTACTGTAATAAAGCTAAGAGCAGAGTGACATGCAGCACCCAAGGTCTTGAGGGTGGTAATAGCAGCATGTCTATATATTGCATCACCATAATCCAGGACAGAAAGAAATACAGCTTCAACAATATTTTTCTACTGTACATGGAAGAGCAGGTTCTTTTTCCACAAATGAAGCTGAGTTTAATCTGCAGGTTTATACAACATTTAGCACAAAATATATACCATTATTGTGTCAGGGTTTCATAATAACAACATCAATTAGATACAGAACAATAATTAAAAAAATACATGGTTTTACTCTTACCGGTAAAGCTATAGCTTTTAAAATTTTGACCAAAGATACAGAAATACTATCACCAAAATGTGTGCACTGTAGACTAAACAATAATACAGCTGTAAAACCATATTTTCTATGTAAAGATATAGTGGAGTAATGGCGTTCTGAGGACAGAGCAAAGTCACCTTCTGCATGTGTTGTAATCTGAGCTTCTCTGTTTTTTGTGTTGGTAGCCAGTCTACTGTGTGTGCATGTTAGTGCATGTGAGTCCCTCTGTGTGTTTATGAAGACACAGGCATCACAGCCAGTGCTGGCCTAGCTTTACAGAGATGGAGAAACATATGGACTGCTAAAGTTTCCATTTTGCCACAACTTTTCGTCTCTTGATGGCTACATGACACCACATGTCTGTTTCTACGAGTGACTGGTTAGAAGAGGCATGGTACAGTTAGCTAACCTGCTGTCACTGGCACTAAGACTTTGTTTGGTCTGCTGCCAGCATTGCTGAGGAGCATATGATGGCCTCGCTAGCATGAGCCAGTGGTTGCAGCAGGATTGATTGTGTACACAGAGTAACTTGTGCTTCTCGTTTGTATTAGTGGCTGCTTTGATTCGGCTTTAGGGAGTTGTGGCTGACAAAGCACTTTTTTGGTTTGAGATGCTGGTCAAGTGCGACATCTAGTGGCAGTGACAATCATTTACAGAACCTTTAAGTACCTCTTAGATCAATTCCCTGGTTTATTTTGTTGAAGGCACTTGTTACATGTTTTGACTTTTGCTGTAAAAAGTACTAAAATATCTCCCTCCCTAAAAAACAAACATCTCAAAATGTTACTTGAAGTTACTTTTGTACCTAGTTACAGGCTATGTGTTAATAAAATTACACAGACCAGATGTTTCCCTCATGCTGTATACCTTACAAATCTAAAAGTTGCCTCGAAACACAAACAGACACTCAAGTGAAACAAAAGTAGAGTACAGCACTGTACTGCTTTTTTTTGGTCAGCACATGAAACAAATTTCATTCTTTCTGCTGAGTGCTGCTCTGTTATACAGAATAGAAAGCAGGCCTGTGTGCTCTACCTGTACCTTGGCTGGTCTCCATCTCTGTCCTCAGCTGAAGCAGCTCCAACTCTTTGGCCTGGAGCTGCTCCGTCAGCAACCTCTCACTCTCACTTTTCTCCTTTTTCTGCCAGAGAAAGAGAGGAGACAGTGCCGGTGAGGGAGAGTGAAGAGAGAGTCAGCACTTACACCAATGCAGGAAACCCATCCTCAAAGGTAAGTTCAGTGTCGCTGTTCTACATTAGTATAATTATATCATACGCTTGGTAGTTCTGCTTTTACGACTCAATGAAATAAAAGCAGAAGAAAAAATTGTTGCAAAAAGCTCTCTCTTTATTCTCGTTAGACTTAAAAATGTGTTGTTTTCAGGTTTCACACAGCATCACTACACCAGGCTCTAGTGTCAGTTGGAGGAAGGTTCGCCTTATGGTTAACATACCAGTTTGTTAAGCTCCATCTGCAGGTCTTCCTTCTCTATATAGATACCTCGGTAAGCACTGAAAGCCTTGTTCACATACTGGGGGCCTTCTGAAGGAGGTGCATCTGGCCTGAAGAGCTACAGTGGCGACAGATAAAAACACAATGAGAGGACACGAGACGAGCTGAGATCAATTTCAATGAATTTAAATATCTGTGGTAGGAAGTTACTTTCCTCACACCACATCCTATTCTTATGGGCCCACAAGCTACAACAGATAAAACCAAAACTGATAGAGGGAGGCTTTCCTGCCCACATACTGTGCAGCATTTTTGCTTTAGCCCACCAACTGTAGGACTGTTCCTGTTCACATAGCTCTCTATGCATTGTACTGCTTCTGTTATTTTTCCATCCAATTTTAAGAGCCTTCTCCTCAAATGTGTGGAGCTCCAACATATTGTTTGGCAGTGCCACGCTTTTCCAAAACTCCTCTCCAATTTTAGACAGACAGAGCAGATTTATTCCTCATTGTTTTATAGCTTTAACTATAGGCCAACAATATTAATGATGCTGGCATGCAGACTTTCCCAGAGGCAGTATTTTGCAGTGTGGTATTAAATGTGCTGACTTTTTCCAGACTTTCTCTGAGCATTTTCTATTTGTCTATAATTCTGACATCACAGGAAATGAAAAAGAAAACTGATTTCATTCATCTCTGTCTTCAGCTAAACCTTTCTAAACCTCGCACTCTTGCTGTGTGGCCATCTGGATTAGCAGTATGTTCTTTTACTTAACTCTCCTCAAGCTATTATCTCTTCCTTCTACCTTCCTATTGCCTCTCTGCCACAATAACTACTTCCTGCCCATTTACAACTATACCTTATCCTCCAGCTGCTTAACCCTCTTCCTTAGCAACGTATTCTCTCGCTCGGTGTCTCTCAGCCTCTTCTTGATGTCCTCATAGGCTGTGACCAGGGCGAAGTGGGAAGCAACAGATTCATCACCGGCACACACCGATACAGGGCTCTCGCCAGCGGCGGTGTAGGCTGTCTCATGCTTGAGAATACAGATGTCATCATCCACTGCCAGGGGCTCCATGCCTGCACAGGCCTACTCTGTAGCAGATGGAAGACCTGAAGGTTACATGAAGAGTTTCATTGGCAGAGTGATAAGTCTCTGTTTGTTTTTTTTTATCAAAGCAAAAGACAAACCAATTGCTGTTGACTGAAATTAAAGAGCATTTGTTGAATGACCTCATAACCTTGTTGAAAGAACCTTTTTTCCTTAAGCAACAGTCTGAGTATTAACACATAGTATGTACATTTATATGGACAGACCATATCTCTTAGGCAGTCCTTAGCACTTTTGTTCCGCAAATCCAACAGATCACTTTACGATCAAACAGTTTCCCGGTGCTGTAATTTTATATGGTTGATTACACTTTATGAGCTTCAATGGTTGCGGCCTCCTCTTCGAATTTGTCTACTGAGGGCTGATCCTCTATTTTTTCCATACAAATCATTGCTGTGAAATATATAGTGTATTACTTCCTGTGAGGGAAAAAGGTTGAAATGGACTACCAGAGGTAAAATGTTTAAAACACATCTAAGAGCACTTTATATGTGTTATTTAGTCAGGACTTGAAAAGAAACAGTAGGTATGATGAGACGCTTTCACATTCAAACAGGTGAGAGACTCAGGATTGCAAAGCTTTTTTCAACATTTTGACCCAGTCTAAAAGGATTAGGTATACTTGTATTATTGGTTGCTAAAATGTTTATTTGGCAGGTGTGTTTTGTCATCTCTTTATGAATGAGTTTAGAGCAGATCTAGAGTTGATTTTTATGTGGCTTGGGTGAGTGTCTGGGATTGGCCTCAGGTATCAGGCCACATGTGGATGAGCTCACTTACACAAACATCGGACCAACCTTTCTTGTACATAGTGGACTCAACCTCCTCCTTATTTATATTGCTTATCTGAGCAGTCTCCATAGAACGTTTGGTGTCAGGTCTGTAATACTCTATGTGAGACTTGTATAAATAAGACATAAGATAAAGTTTTTACCAGTATCTGGAAGAGCAGAAGCAGCAATTATTAAAACGTAGCAAGCCAAGGTCTGCTGTTGTAATGTTTGAGGCTGAAAGATTCTTTCTCAAATCCAAAAAGAGGATTACATTATATTTCTGTTATAAACCTACTGTAAGAGTATTTAATAGTGGAGTGTATTTTTTTTTTCTTCCAAAAAAAGCTCTGGAAAATACAGCTTTGACTGGCACATACATTTATGGAGTTTCACTGTTGTAAATATTGTATTTAACCAGTTTATGGCTTTTTACTGTCATACTTTTTCTGTTTTTAACGTAAAGACTACTGACATTTTTGTAATAGTGAAAGCAATAATTGTATCAGTCCAACTAAAGTATTTGTTCTGAACTCGACTCCCCACATTCCTTGTGTTTGTAGCAGAGCCGGTGCAGTCAAAGCTATGGATGATGTCAGCATGCAATGATGCAGCAAACACCGAGGAGCCAAGTTTTTAACACAGATGGCCCGAAGCTCCTGGACAAATAAGTAAATTTCAGCAGATTGTCTTACCAAGCTGTTTGATCCATGTCATGGCCATAAATCAGTAAAAACACAACTGACTGTCACGGACGACTTGTAATATGAAAGTGAACAGAGCAAGTGCACAAAAACGAAAGTGAATAAGTACCAAAAACAAGACACGAAGAGACACGTCATTCCGTTACACTTCCTTAGATCAATTTGGTGAGATAACCGCTATCAGGACATCATCATTAACGAGACTAAATGTTGTACAAAGTGGCGAGGGAAAGCAGCCATAACCGAGATGTAAACAATCAATGAATCCCGTTTGAATACGATGCTAACGTTGTGGTGTTAGCTTCCGTGAGCTCTGTTGACAGACGACAAAACACACTGTTAGGCAGCCTGACAGCGGGATGCAGAATGAAAAACACAATAAATACACAATGACTTAGACGGTCATAAGGTCATTCTCAGTAGCTAACGTGACGGTGATAAAAACGATCGGTCTGTTGTGATGATAACATTTAGCTAGCGGTTAGCTAACGTTTCTGGCTATATGTGGCTAGGTGAAGCAAAAGCAGTCGATTATTTTGTAGTCTCGAGCCTTACCAACCGTGTTAGACGCTGTCCTCAATCAGGTGTCCGTTAGCCACACGGAGTTATCATTTATTCTTGACGAAAGAAGACCTGTTTTTTGCAGACAAACAAAGAGACGAGGCTGAACATTCACACCGTGTCAGAACTGACAGGTGAGGAAACAAAAACTTCCGGGAGTCACTGGACTGCTCAAGTTCTTTCAAAATAAAAGCCCGGTGTAATCTGAAGTATATGGTGTTACTGGTCGTGTAGACCGTCAGGCAACTGAGACTTTGAGTGAGAAATTCAGAGACTGTGGCGAAAACTTTTAGTTTTTTAATCACTTGATTTGGCCATCACACAATAACTGTAGAGGTAAAAACCTACCAAGGTTACGACTAAAAGTGGGCGAGCTGAGGAAGAGTATTTAATCAACGCACTTCATTTCCACAGCTAGGGGAGCCAAAGGACAGGACGAGGCCAGTAAGTACAGACAAAACCAAGGAAGAAGAAATTACACCAACTGCCCTGAGCAAAATTTGAATTTCAACACTTGACTTCTTAGTTAGGTTATGTTTGGAAATAAATATGTGAAGCGACATCTTCCACCACAATATTTTTCTCACTGGCAGAAAGCTAAACGTAAATAATGACTGTAATATAATGATTGAGCACAGGTGTTGCCCTATTTTTCACTCACCTGCGACGCTAGGCTTTCAGCTAGCAAGCGTCTTAGCATTAGCTTAACAAGCTAGCTGGTAACAATCACCAACACTGATATCGATTAAATGTCATTACTTTTTGGGAAACCTTCATCTGAATAACTTAAACTATTGAGTTTTTGTCTCAATGTGCATTCGAAATGTAATGTAATGGAAATGGAAATGGAAAACTAAACGTGAACAGGCCTAATTACTTGACTGAACAGTGTGTTTTTTATTCGTTCGCCACGTTTTTTCATTTAGCTTTAAACTTGCAAGTGTTTTAGCATTAGCTGAAGAAGCCAACTGTTAAAATAGCCCACATTAAACAAGATTGAAAATCGCTGGGTTTTTTTTTTGTTTTGTTTTGTTTTTTTGGAAACTTTAAAACCTATCTTACTGGATGTTTGTCTCAGTGCTCTTCTCTTCTCTTCTAGATTGGGGTATATTGAAATGTGAGGTGAACATTAGTAATGATTTATATTGGTCTATAATGTTGTACATTATGATTATTACTATCACTTGATAATTGCTACACAGTGATGTTTTCTTCTTCTTTTGGATTGATTGATGATTGATTGAGCTTGAATCTCAAAACAACTGCAACTGGAGAGGCGTCTTCAGCATACAAGACTTTCTCTCAGCTTGAATCTAAGTATTTGTGAAGGAGTCCAAAAAAAAAAACTTCACTACCTAATGAAATATTAAATTGGCATTCTTAAGTTTTAAAGCAACAAATTTATTTAATCTGCTCAAAGAGAAATATATATAGATTGGCTGCTCTAGGCTGCTACAATAGTAGAAGTAATAGTAGACGTTTATCAGCAGTCAGTGGCTGTGCTGAGCAGATGAGTGTGTAAACTTAGCAAACATGTCGGCTTAATACATGTTAAATGGGGTCATCTGAACAGCTATTAAAGTTTAATAGAGAGCAGACAACAAAATCAAGTGTGCCAACAGCACAGAGCATAATATTGCCACATTTTAAGTATCACCAGTTGTTTCCTGAATGTAATATTTTAATCATTTAAGGAACGCAGGAGTGTGGAAAGTGTGGATTGCAAACCCTGGGCTTTGGCGATGGAGGACGCTGCAACGACCAGTGACAAGACATGTGAAGAGAAACCTGACGAATTCATTTTCAAGACTCGTGAATGTAAGCCTCAACATTTATCTTAGTACAATGGAAATTTTCTTTTTCACTCACTTCTCTGTGAATGTGACATATACCTGTTCTGTTAGGCATGAAATATACTTGATTGCTTTACAAACATCTATCGCCAACACACATCTATCAAGTAATTGGAATTGGAGGAATTGTTTGTAAAAGAAAAAGTACTGTGGATGGTAGAGGTGGTGGCTACTCTCAGGTTAATTTATGTTGCCTTTATTGCAGTGTTGTCAGATGCTCAGCAGCTGCTGAGTAACATAGAGGAGCTGCTGGACCGCTGTACATTAACAGGCCCCTCCAACGTGCGGCGGCGCAGAAGGGTAATTGCACTGGCAAGGTGGCAGATATTAGGCCAAACCCTGGTGGAACCATGTGACTGTGTGACACAGTCATTCCCATACATTAAAGAAGTATTTTTGTTGGTCTAATCTTAAACAAATTATACACAACAAGGCATACAATATACAACTTATGCTCGTACGTTATGGGCATCACAGAGGTATATTTGTTAAATTCATTTCTGTCTTTGAAGCACATTATGAATGACATTAATTCAATACTTAGGTCAGAAGTTTTCAGGTGACATGAATCCCAGCAGTTGCATAGCAGCAACAGTTTATTTGCTCTCTCAGCAGTAAAACACTACTTACTATATGTATGTAAACTGAATTGCCATTGATGTTTTTTTTTGGTTGACGCAGATGCAACTTAAGTACTTTACAATTTAATTTTTGCTGTGCATTGCACACTAAGCTGAGCCTCTCTACATCTTTCACATGGTCTTCCATCAAAACAAGGGACAAACAACTTTAAGCATTAATCTTCCTGACCTATTTCCTCACATGCCAGAAGAGGCCAACAAATAAATAAAATTTTCTAAACAAGTTTGCTGTAGAATGAGAAAAATCCTATTTACTTCACAGAATGCCTTTCAGTGCACAGCGGTGTGTTATGTCAGACATTTGATTCACAGTGACCCTGTGTCTATTTCATCCACACCTGTTGTCATATTCCTTATGATTGTGGCTGTCGCCTAGACAATGTCAATCACTTCCAAGGTTGTGACTGGCACAGTTCTTTCTGCTACTGGAAAAACAGCCATTCGTGAAAGGCTCTTAACAAAACTGTGTGAGATGTGAGAACTTATCCAGAGGTCTGGAACCAGACTAGCAACATACTAGTGAAGAGAGGACTAACTTTAAAGGTATTTCCATCAGCAAGTTTGCAAGGACATTTACACACACAAACTCACAGCAAACCCTTGTGTGCATCATTCTACGTTCTGCATACCATGCATTGTGTGGTCTGATGTACATGTTATTGTTGTGACAGGTTCAGCTGCCATATGCAACCAGCCTAGAGGAGGACGGAGAGGCCCTGATCATAGACGGCCTCAGGTTTGAGAGTGCAGTCAGCAGGGAGGAGCTGAGGAAGCTGAGTTCAAAGGCTGGTGCAGGAGGACGCCAGGGTGACACATGAGTGATGGCTACCTTGACGGTTTTATCGCAGAGGGTCGACGGGTCAGAATACTGGAAGCAGGTAACAATGACAGAGACAGACAGAGAGCCAACAAACAACATGATTTAAAATGATGGCAGAAAGGCTAACAATTGGCATGGAAAGCTCCTTACAAGAGAGACAAAGCAGGATGACATTATGTCATAAGGTGGATTAAAGCTACTTTAAGATAAAACTTTCTATTGTTTCTAAATGTTTATGAATATGAAAGTTTAATGTCCCATGAGTTACTGGTTCATTGTCGGTTTATTTTATCTCCAAGAACATTGTTCTTTAGGCTTCTTTAAATTTCCATATTTGGAACAATACTTAAAACATGGACATGCAGTTTGAGCTTTGAATTTATGATTACACTATACACCATGAGGAAATATTTTAGGTTAGTATTATATTGTGCAGGTTAATGGTGTTGCCTTTGCATTAGTTCTTTTGTGTTAGTCTGTTCCAGTGAGGATTGTATATTTTGCAGTTGCAGTAGAGCAATTTGAATGGGCTATTGGCACAATGACATTTAATGTAGTTATGATTGTTTTATTGTTCTTAGCTGCTGCTGCCTGTAACTATAGTGTGGGTTATGTACACACATTTGTCCTCTATACAACAACACACTGTCTAAGTTAGATGGCTCTCTCTTTGATTACAGAACTGTTTGACTATTCAGTGTCCTTCCTGATTGTACCTAACTGTAGATCATCTTGCTTCCCTAAAAGCACCACCAGTGCTCTCTTTATAGCAAACTTTTGCAGTCCACCATGCTTTTTAGTGCAGTTGGGTTGAAGAAAAATGGTATAATAAATGAAAATGACAGTGTTATACTTGTATATCTGAAGGTCCACAAGAAATCTTAAAATCCTATAATTGAATAACCTTTCGTCAAGACCTTTAGAGTTCATAAATACAGTTTACTGCATGAGAGAATGATTATGACAGCGCAATCTCTAAAATGTTTCTCAGTCCCTCAGTCAGTCTACTATTTAGAAATGTTTCCTGGTAGGTCAGATACATTATTTACTTTGACTTTACAGCTCTACTGTTTTATTTAAATACTGTGATACTGTTGTGTAGTACATTGCTTTCTGCATTTAAGCACAGTATTATTTTAATAATGCTCTAAATTTTAAAACATGTTCTAGTTCTGTTGGCAACAAAAAAACAAAACTGCACCTAAGGATTATTATATATGCCTTCAATTTAACCAAAGGGAAAGCATGACAGGATCAGTGGGACCAATGTGCTTCAGCCATTTATCATCTTGTAATATCCCTGAGGGGTAATGTTGTGCTACTGTTACCCCTGCAATAGCCAGTTTGTTAACTTAATTTATAAATACCACCATTAGTTTGTTTAAATTGAATTAAATAAATAAACCTCTTTTGTCAATTAATTGTTAAATAAATCCCCTTGATGGTGAAACTGAGACATAGAAATCATCCTCATCCTGTAACACCCTATGTTAAGTGGGGAAGCACTTGGTTCTCAAATGAACAAACGAGATCTGCCAGTAGATGAGCAAGTGTCAGAGAATCAATGTAACCAATTAACAAACTCCCAATTACAATGTCTGCTGAACGATTAAGCCCAGAAGTTTACCAAACGTTAACATACCAAACAGACTGATATAATGTATGCAAATAAGGTCATTATTATGCATGTGCTAGTTCAGTGCCCAAATTAGGTGCTTGTTCGGAGCACTCGGGATGTGTTTGCATGCATGAGCTCTATGACAACATATTACAGACATAATGGTCACTTGAAAAATCTAATTAGTTTTACATTTGGCTGTAAGCTATAGTAGTCACTGGAACATAAATACAGCTTGAATAACATTTAGTAACTATTCAAAGCCGTAGCAAGAAATACATCTGTGTTTCTAAGAAGCAAGGCAAGGGTTTTATGATAAATTGTTTGTATTTATAATACGCAGACACACACTCATACTGTGTACACAAACACACATTGTGTAATCAGGACAAGTGGAAGAAAAAGTGGTAGAAAAGCATTCAGCAGATGCTGAATTAGTAATGACAGAAGTTGCAGATTGACTGTGTTGATTGTCATGTTTTTGTCCTAAAGTGCTCTATGAATTATTTATGTTACAGCCCATGTAATTAGATGTTGATGGGAAAAGACTGGAATTGGGAAACTCAAGCCCTTTCTGTTCTTTGGAAATGATTAATCAGACGCTTGGTCTTTAATCATTTTTGACAATTTTAGGCCTTTGAACCCTTCAAACTGAGATGGGTGCGGTGGCCACCTCTTCACAACAGTTTGTGACAGACTGACACTGCTGTATTGGGTAATATTTTCTGGTTGATGATTGAAGTTGTGGTTTGTTTGGTTGATCCTTTCATGCCTGTTTTTGATATAAACATCTGCTGCCAATAGATCTGAACTGATGGAGCTGAGAGTCTTGAGGCACCGGCACATGTGTGCTGTGACCATTTTTTTCCAGAGGAGGGTGCCGTTTCTTTGTAATAGTACTTAGTTCTTGCATCTGGTGCGTTTGCATCAGACATTCAAGTGATTATAATGGATAACAGCACAACATTCAAAGGCATATGAAACTTAGTCAAGAGGAGTAGTGAGGCTGAAGGTTGGACGCCTACCCAGTTTTCTCTTATGGCCTTGTAAATCCTTGAGTTAGAACCTTATGAAATTAGTGACGAATATAGATGTACAGAATATACTCTCCTTTGTCTCTTGGCAAAGTAGAACATATTCTCTCCTTATTAATCACCAGTAAGACGTGTATGGATGGTGGGGTCACTGTATACCCTCTGTGATCCCTTTTTCTGCAATATAACACCCCATCAACTACCACTGCACTACTGCAGTTAAAGTTAAGATCAATGATGCCAGTGGTACAGTCATATATCACACTCCTGTCTCAGAGTTGTTTCACACTGCTGAACTAAACTGCACCATCACAAATTACACCCACAGTCAACGTGACCCCAGCACTTCTCTCTCTCTCTTTCTTTCTGTTTTAAAAACACTTGGGAAGTTTGACAGCTGTGGATTGCATGTGGTGAAGACTTATCGCCTATCAGTTGTGTGTGAAGCTGCAGTGGGAGGAATGGTGTCATAGATTTTTGCTAGGGATAGGAGTGGTGTGCTTCTGTACCCTCAATTTTTAAAAACACATTTAGATGAGAAAATGGCTCGTCTAAACACTGCATCACGCTTTTGTGCCTTGAACAAAATGCTTAGCCTCAGAACACTGTTTGGATGAACAGTTCATGAGCATTATTGGCAACCCACATATTGTGCTTCAGAGCTGTTGTGTAGTAAAGTGCGCTCCGCTGTTTACAGATTCATTATAGACCCTGAAACTGTGCCATATAATCGGGAACTAGCCTTCTTTAGACAGCACAGAGGTCAGCCATATCCAAGGCTCTTCAATGTGTTTCAGTACAGCAGAGGGCATCCCTGTAGACTGAATGAGCAGAGCTGCAGCAGGGCATCCAAGGCCCTTTCTTTGTTTTTGCTGAGCCAATTAGAGAGAGAGATAGCATCTGCTGTGAAAGAAGAACAATGGCTTGTTCACTGTTATGTTTGAGTCCATGAGCGTAAGTATGTGTGTGTGTATGTGTAAACAGTTTGCATGTAAGTGTATCTGTAGGCAAGTTACTGATTATGAATATGTGTGTGTGTTAGCCACAGTATATGAGTATGTGGAGTATGTGTGCTGAATTGTAATAAGAGAGAGAGGAGTATTGTGTACAGCAGTAGAGAGAAACAAAACAACTGCCGACAAAGATAGACAGCATATGGCTTCATCTACTGTGATTTTGTCAAGCCCCACGCTTAGAAACATACACTGCAAATCACCACAGAGGCAAATATAAATTAGGACGACTTCCTGCATTTGTGTGCTGACTGAGGCACATATAATGCTTATAATTAAGAAGTCACAACTGTTGAGTGACAGCCTGGCTTGTACACAATTAGTTTGTGTCCTCTCTTCAACTTCTGTGAAACTTTTTGTCAGGAAGTGCTGTGATGATTTCACAGTGGGCCATAACACTCCATCTCTCCAAAGGACCTGGAGGTCATTAACCCCTACCTGCTGCTGTCTGGAGCTGTGCAGAGTTTGATGACTCTTCTTTTCTAGCTAAGGAAGGAAAACAGAGAAGTGTGTGTGTGTGTGTACGTGTGTTTAGCAGAGCTAGCTAGCACCCCTGGCTTGGCCAGCCGGCTCCACCATATGGCCACATTTATCATGTATCGCGCTGTTCATTAAGAGTGCCCTTGCTGGCTGCAGACGCGCTGCTGGGGGCCTCAAGCTCACCTCAGAAAGGCTGTGGACGACTGACCGCAGTCCACTGTAATTTTGGGTGTGAATGCTGCAAAATTATACACAGCTGAGCACCATTAATCAAAGCTCATGTTGAATCAAGGGAAAATACTGATCCGGTCCACTTCGAATTCAATTGTGTGTAATTGAAATATAATAGTCTATTGGGTCCATATATGTGTAGCCTGTGTGTCAAAGCTGTGAAAGGACAAGTATATCAGTTGTGTGTGGATTGTCTCAGTGAACTGTTTTTCCATGGTGTGTGACATGTTTTTGTTACGTAACATAATGACATCTTTTACCGAAGCCGTTGCTTGACTGCCCTTGAAGTTAGTCATTGAATGTGATTATTGTATTAACAGTTCTATGAATTATCGTAGATGCACATATTAATGAATGTTACATACATCATCTCATCTTCTTACCTTGTAGTGATTAGTTAACTTGATGGATTCATTGAAAATGAATGTTCAACTATTTTGATAATCCATTTTTTATATTATTTAGTATTTTTATCAGTAAAGATTCTCATATTGTGAGGAAAAGTAAAGAGAATTTTGGGGGGGGGCAGCCTGTGGCATCAGATTGTTCATTGTTTTAACCTATACATCCACAAGGACTCCTTGTACATCTACAAGGAGTTAGAAATGTTCACTTGTAGCAGAGACAATGATGAATGATCAACAGTCTTTACGAAGACAACATGGTGTGTCTAGATTTGGTCTGTAGTGGTAACACTTTTCAGTCGAAAGAAGCACACGAAAAGCTTTCCTACTTTAAAACATGACATTTCTTGTTACATAAAGGAAACAAGAAATTTACATTTTAGACATGATGTATTAATCAAGTGCAAATAGTGCTCTGATTAACATATCAGTCTTGTTCCCTGGGCTAACGGTGGCAGTGGAAATTAATTACAAGAGCAGTTTTATTTTTTTGATCTGTACTTCATGCGGCATGTCAGACTGTATTTACACCGTGCACACATCATCTTTGAGCGCCTGATGTTAGTTGTATTTATTTTATTTAAAGACAGACAACACTCTATTTTAAAGGCAGAGAAGTAAAATAGGGCTGGCAGCCAGATCCCAAAGCCTTTCCCACCTCAACCAGAGAACACGAATCACTTTACTCACCAATACAATAAATTAACTGGAATTTTCCCCGATTGATGGTGTGTGGTATGGCGTCTGGAGTGGAACTAGTACCAATCCTTTGTGCAGAGCCAGGTCATTTCTCTCTGTCTCTCTTGCTTTGTTGATTTGTTTGTTAGTTTCCCAGTATTATTTTATTTTTTATCCTCTGTTTAACACGAAAGAGAGTTGGACAGGAGTATTCCCTAATTGTCAGTACTGATTATACGTCCAGTGTTGTTCTTGTTTTGTTTCAATTTTGTGGGGTAACTTTAAGATACCTCTGGCCTCTTAAAGTTGTGGGCAGCCAGAACTTTGTCTCTCTTTGAGAATGTTTACCAGACAAAACAGGAGGCAGGAGACAGTGGAGGAGCAGACAGGAAACAAGAATAAAGACAGGGGCATAACAAAGGACCCTGGCAGGAATCGAAACAGGGTTATTGGGATTTGTGCCTTCAGTACTGCACATACACTGGAGTGCCTGTGATAGTAACACTTTACTGTGAGAAATAATGCCACAAGCTGCACAGAAATATCTACCCTGATGAAGCCTTCACACTACTGGCTGGTGAAGAATCGAAGAACATTAAGCCCTGCTGAAGATCTGGATTTGATCTTGAGGGGGATTCATGATGAGCTCACTGGATGCACCCATTGGACAGCTGGTTCTAATGAAATTCAAGGTAGAGGGGTGGTGGGTTACATCAAAATAACTCTCAAAAGACAGATGAAAACAACAAGGAGTCAAATAACAGCAATGAAATGACTGGCTCATGGAGACTGTGGCAAAATCAGTCAGTCAGAAAGAAAGAAAAAAGAAAAGAAAAAAATCTAAACAACAGAGTGAGGTTGTGTCTGACATGATTCCTGATTTACCATTACTATTGCTGCTATACTATCATTATTTCTGGCACAAGTAACTAATTTAACTTATGTTTTATACACTAGGTATAGGATTTAAAATTTGCTACACACAGGTTTGGTCGTGGTTGATCGTGTGGTCGTGGTGATTCACCCCATATCAGCTGGGATCTTTCACTCTGTGCTGCTAGCGTAGAGACTGTGGGGCCAGCTGTTCTTTCAGTGAGTCCCAGTTAAGCCTCAAAACATCTA
>OMNW01010509.1:41372-60196 GCA_900303245.1 Selene dorsalis
CCCTCCGAAGATCACAGACTGTTGTTGTGCCTGTCATTTTTATCTCTGGAAGAAGTCTTTGCATTTCTCTCCCACTCTGTGTAACACTCTTGATTTTCTCTCATCCTGCCTGTCCGTCTTCCTCTGTCTCTTCTTGACGGTTTGACAGTGTGACAGCGGTTGAGAGATGTCTGCAGTCTTGTGGGGGGGATGTCAGCAGGAGTGAGATGTCTGTCTTGGCACCACTGATTGCTCCATGTGTGGGTGTGCGTCCATGCTTGTGTGAATTCAAAGCTTGTGTGTTGATATTGGAGGTGTGCTTATGTGTTGCATATTGAATATCAAAGGAGGGAGTTTGTTAATCCCTGCATTCCTGTTTTTTTTTATAAATTGCCAGTTGCTTGAGCAAGCTATGATGATTGAGAGTGAAAAAATATTTGGTAAGACAGAAGTTTGTCTTGATTGGAGCACCTCTGTGAACAATGTCTCTGTGATGTTTTGGTTGTTGCAGCCAAGTTGTTTTGCAAAATCCAGCTTCATAGACTGAACTGACAAGTGATACTTGGCTTTTCCAGATTGTGAAAGAAATTCCTTTATTTTAGGGAAAAAAAACACAAAATATGCAAACACTATGATGATGAAAGATTTCAATTAGGGCGTGGTATTTTCAGCTTTGGCGAATTTTGAACTAGCTGTAAAGAACAATGGTTTGAAGCAAACATCTATAAGACTTTTTAAGTTTTGCTACGGCTACAAAATTAGCATTAGCATGAACGGCTCTTTATTTAGTTAGTATTAGTATAGAGGAAATGTTGTGCGCTCAGCGTCAAACTTCCTTTCTTTACTTGCCAAAAGATGTCTCCAGTGGATGGAAGCAACACCAATGCAAACTCATGTCTTTATCACATCTTTTCCTTTGCTGAAATTAACATGCAGCGCTACTTGGAGGGTGCTTAATAACCTCTTACCTTATGATCACAATAATGGTAGACACTCTTGTCAAGTGATATTTACTACCACCTACTCCCAGCAAAAAAAACATGCTTGGCAGCAAAGATAACTCATACACATAGCCCCTTTAACAGTGTTTTAACACAGCTTGTTATTCACAAGTACTGTTAAATACTCTCCTCCCTCTGCAGTTAATATCTTTACTGCATTCAGCCTTTTTCATCTTTATAAATAGACATTAAGTACTAATATGCATTTTGGTCCAGTAGAGGATTGGTTGAACTAAGAAAAGTCACATTACTGTGGAATCACTTTCAGGTTTTTGTGAGGCTAGAGGCTTTGTAAAAAGACAAAATAAACTACATAAAAATCTTGTCTGTTGGTGCAGATGTAAAAGTCTCAATTTTTACAGCTTACAAAAGCTGTTCCACTTTTTCCCTCCTTCTCCTGTCAGATCCACAGTGCATGGTATGACAGATTATAGGTATCAAAGCACAGGAGTTTTCTTTTTCTGCTCTGTCCCACACTGATGTATTGTGTATGTCTGTGTACCCAGGTGTATTGAGTGACATAGACCTTTAGGACATGAGACCTTTTTAAAATCTCTTTAGGTGTTTCAATCAGTCGCACCAAAAATCACCTCTCAGCAAATGCGAATACTGTTAACTCTTCTTGTGGTTCTAATATTCAGGTTTATTATGTATAATTTGTGTTTATAACCCTTCCACTAATTTCCTCTTATTTCTAATAGGAAGCTGTGTTGCCATTAAGACAGCAGCACAAAGCAGCCACAGTCTTTGCTGTTCTGTTTGAGAAGGATGTGGCAGTAGGAACTTTGTAGGTACAGAGCAGAGCAGCTTGTAGAGCTCTGTTATTATAATATTAATACCAGTGTTCATATCCTCTCCTTTTCCTTGGATTCATGTTCGATCAGAGTTATTATTTTTATTAGGTAGCCAACTGCACCGAATATTATGCAGTACTTTGTTTATGCTCAGCTATTTCACTACTGGCATCAGTAGAGATAGGTTAAAAAAAACAAAACAACAACTTCAGTTTAATTTAATTTGTGCACTGGCTTCATTGCTTAACAACATGAAAATAAAACAAAGCAACACTGCTTGGATCAGAGTTTTTTATTAATATTGGGGAAGAAGGCAGGCATTTAATCAAACAGTCATACAGCTTTCATGAGGAAATAAAAAAGTGCCCAGTCAGAAGTCAGAGTGTCTGGCCTCAGTCACCAGAGACAAAAGAGATGAAGAGAAAGAAAGTGAAAGGCTATTAAGTGAATATATTTCAAACAAAACTGCATAATTTTAGCACAAAAAGCTGGACATATTTCTCCAGTGCAAAACTCTCTACACTTGCATAATACCCTCCTCAGTTGAGATGTTACCTGGATGGGTCCGGTAGACCAGTTCAAGTGGTTGATATACAATAAAGCAACTGTCAGACAGACACAGTCGAGCGTATATGAAACCAGCAGAAGGAGTGGATGTGTGGATACAGATAAGGATGAAAGAGTGAAGCCATGACCTTGGTATAATATTAATGACAGACTGGATTGCATAAAACCTTTAATGACAAAGGAAACCCTTATTACACTAGAGAGGGAAAACCCTGTGACAGTTGGTCTGCATTCTTAGGATAATAAACAAATGTGTGTGTGTGTGTGTGTGTATGTGTGTGTGGAGGAGTTTTCAAGTGCAGTGGAATTTCCCTGATCCTTGTGTTTCTGTCAGTGGAATTACCCCTCAGGACACCTGATGCTTTATAGCAGGGCTAATGCGCACACACACACACACACACACACACACACACACACACACACACACTGAGCCATGTCAAAGTGCAGAGAGTTATTTGTCTGCTTGTGTCTCTTTGGTCAGAGCCTTGTTGTTGGGTCACAGATGTGCTCCCATATGTCATACTCATACAGTATGACATATATCACACTAATACGAAGCACTATAAAAGGGAAAGTTGCTGTCAGTCTTCATGCTTTTAACACTTCTTTATAAGGAGCTTTTTCTTCTCTTTAGGTTTTAGATCCTACGGGGACAGAAAAACATCGTGCACACATGCAGTTATTTACTGAAATAGACATCTCACATCTCTTTGAAGGCCATGCTATTTAGCTCAAAAAGGCATCTTGTATTACCAAAGTTTATTTCATAGGGTTGTTAATATTAGTAGTATTAAGTCATAGTGATGTTAATACTATGTTTTACCTCATGTCACATGAGCTTTGTGTGGATTCTTGGATATGTGTGTGTAGGGGAGTGATAGTTCTGTTGTATTTATAAGAGTCCTACTATGCACGCACAGAACTACATACAGTATAGGCATATACATTCTGAGGCTGATTTTATGCCATTAAATGCCTCAGGCGCTTCAGTTTTGTTTTCTATACGGGGCCCTAATCAAAGCCAGCTCCAGCCATCCTGCCGGCACCCACACACAGACTATGGACTGGAGTATGATGTTATTTTCCAGGCTGAGCTAATTGTCTCTGGGGCTCAGTTCTCTCTCTCTGGTTGCAGTTGGACTTTGCTCTGTTACACGATGCAGGCACGGGTCCCTGGGAAGGCTCTAATGAAGAGTTATGAGAAGCTGGATGCCTCTTGGCTGTAGAGGGAGGGATGGAGGGAGGACACAGGGGAAGATGGAAGATGGGAGTGAAGCATGGAAGGGTGAAGACAGGTATAGAAGATGGTGGAGGGGAATGGATGTATAGATAGCATGAGGTGAGGCAGGAAGATGGATAGAGGGAAAGAAAGCACATGAGGCTGTGGGACTCCAAAGTCTGCTGCTGCAGAAACGCTCTGCCCGTTCTGCAGCCTCACAACATGTGCTGCACTGAATCTGGATTTCATGACTTGATGAGTGTGCTGAAAATTGCCATGAGATGTTATTGTCCTAAAGTTTTGCATCTTTATGGGAAATGTCCCTTGCTGACTGCTTTATGGACTGTGTAATGTTGCATCACTGGTCAGCTGAATGCAGCCTGATGGGTTGGAGTTTTCCCATTGGTCATTACTCTTTCAAAATGATTTGATGCCAAGAAGCAATATTGGCAATTTAGCAGCTTAGTGGCTAGATTAACTAATTGTTCAGACCCTTCTAGTGGCTTTTATCAAAAGGCACCTAGTGACAGATTTAGCAGCTCTATGGGCAATCTGTAGCTACTTCTATCCTAAGTCTCCCACAGGCACACCTCTCAATGACTGCGTGGCAACTTATGTTTATTAGCTTTTTACCTCATATGTACATGGGCCTATATCCAAAATCACAACCCAACTGTTGTGTCTATAACTAATGTATTTGGTGATTTTCGCCACATATTTGCGCGGGTCAGTTAAAAAAGAAAAAACAGATCGCGATCGCCGGGTACTTTGAACACTGTACGTTTAGCACGATTTAGCGCATTTAGCATTTATAAGATTTCCAGCGCGACCTGTCCTTGTGTGTGTGTCCGCGCGCGAGACAGAGACCGAGTCCAGCAGGAGGAGGGGCTGGCTCCCAGAGATGAGAGATGGTCAAACGCTTTAAAAAAACATAACAATAATATTATTTTCTGTGAGAGACTATGGCTGACCCAAACGAGTCTCGTTAATTAATGGGAAACACCATTCCGCCCGTTGTGTCCGGATACAGGACACATTACCGTTCACACGTCACAGTGCGTCCCCGACCACCTCCGGACGTGGTTTGGCCGATCGGATCACAATCCGTCCTCAGTGTGTCTTGGCTGCGTTTACACCTGTACTTCCAAGTGGTCAAGCACTATCCGATTGCAATCCGATCACTGAAAACGCATGTCAATGCCAGGTATAAAAAGGGTACTAGTCAGATGACGTCACAGTTATGAAGTCAGGATTTTATCAGCACAGCAGGAGCTTGAAAATGGCTTGGAAGCGTCTGCTGGATGTGGTCTTAATGGGCTGTGTCTCAATCACTGTTTAATACTAGTGCTATAGAAAAGTATGGTAGGAGTAACAGGAGAGCAGAGAAGCAGACTGATAAAGGGCTGAAGGGCTTGTCTGACACTGGGCAGAATGGAAATGGTCTACAGTAAGGTCCAGCCATGTTTTGACCTAGTCTTGATATATAACATGTGGAGCTTTGGAGCGGTTTTACTATGCTCTGGAGCACTAACATGAATTATCCTCGGATTGTACAAGTTGGGTGTTTACGTCTATGTCTAGCCTTTCTTTATGAGTCTGTTTTTTAATCTGTCCCTCTGCTCGCTGTTTACCTATCTATCTCACAAATATGTGTTTGCATAGTGATTACACTTCTGAGTGCTTTTTCTTACTCTCACTCTTTCCTGCCTTTTCTATGTTTGTGTCTGTGGTAGGCGAGTATCTTGTTTTCATTATGACCCACTGCTGGTTCTTTGAAAGAAATCTAAATCATTTCAAAAGCCAAGTGCAGGATTTATTTAGTGTCTGTCTTTTCAGACCGTTTAATGCATAACATGTCCTGCATACTGTAAATTCAATATCTCTAGGTTTTGCTTTTCAATGTCAACTTTTGCTGGAGAGAATCCCCATGAATGAACATGTAAATAAGGATTAAGTGTCAGAAAAATAGGTGGTTATGTTCTTATTTTGATAATGTTTGATAAAAATGTTTTGAACTCAAGTACAGAAGTCATTGAGTCTGAAATAACTGAGTGTTGAATTCAAGGACATACAGGAAAATCACGTATTGGCCACCACAAGGTTTTCCAACAAGTGCATTCATGATATGTTTCCAGTGCATACACCTTATATTTAGCTGCTAACCTGGGCCCATAAACTTGTATGAGCTGGCTGCCTCAGATCATCAACAATTTTGTTGGTTGCAAGTAAAACGTCAGGGAAAATGAAAATGAAATCCTGGAAATCAAATGTAGCCTTGAAAGACTAGCAGATTGTTCCACTATTCATTGGCCAGTTATTTTTTTTATTTTTTCTTGCCTTCTTAACAAAAAACTTTTTGCTGCTCCCCTACAATATGTGCAGGACAGAGCAGCTTCAGCCATTTTCATTTCAGATGTGGTCGGCCTGGGTCGCACCCTCTGAGAGTAGAGAAGGCTCTTTCTGTCCCCTTGCAGGAGAGAATCCTTTCTTTAACTTCCTCGCTTAATTCTGCCTTCACTGGAGTCTAAATGTCAGCCAGCCCGAGAGAGAGAGAGAGACAGAGAAAGAGAGGGGGAGATCTGCGGTCTGCTGGGAGAAAGCCATTGAAAGCATACATGATGACATACTTCCGCCATTCAGTCTGATGAGCTATTGAAAAGCAAGATGACATTTTGCAATAATACACCATATAGCTCCAGAGTTTAGCGGGATGAAACATTATTCATAAATATGTGATGCCTGGCATTTATTGATGTTTGTGGCTAGATTTGCTGTCAAGTCATTCTTGGTTTCAGTTGGAGTTTTATTTGTGAGGAAATGTGCCGCACCTTGACAAAGCAATGAACCATGACAGCGAGCTGTTATAATCAGTTATACAACCACATTGTTTAGCCCTAGGAATGTAAGGAGTCACAGTGAATAATATGACAAGATTTATAAGCACCCAACCCCCTCCGTATAATTATGAAAAATGATGCATTGTATACGTGTGTGTGAGCGCACCCATGTGATTCTCGAGGTTATAGAACACCAAAAATTGAGCTCAGGCTTCAGCTTTGTGTCCTAGTTACAGTGGAGATTCTGCTACATCAGCCCGCACACAAGCCTGCAAAATCAGTTTTAGGTGATGAGAAAAAAATGATTTCGTTGACGTACTTTCCCAGGAGAGAGTGTTTGAAAACTCTCTGCATCTTGTACTTGATGCTGAGGTGTGTGGCTGTGTGTGGCTGTGTGTGGCTGTGTGTGGCTGTGTGTGGCTGTGTGTGGCTGTGTGTGTATGCCAGCATACATGCGTCAGGTGGAACAGTAACAATGCAGTGATTGGGGAAATCAGTTTGCCTTTTTGGGAACTGCAGGCTAGATCATGCTATTATGCTTGTCCTCTTTCCGTGCCTGCATCCCTCAATCTTTACCCTTTTCACCTTCCTCTCTGTGTCGTCCTCTTCCATCTGTCCTCTTACTGTCAGAAAGGGAGTACATGTTATTTCCTTTTATGTTCCCAAATCGGTGTGAAGTCCCCATGAAGGGTAGTAGATTAGTGCCATTCTCATCCAGATAATTTTAACAGCTGCAGTGATGCTGGTGCTGCCGACATCTGAAGCCTCTTGTCTCCTGAGAGACACTCTGGCTGTTGGTTGAATTTCTGTCGCTTCAGATCAGCCCAGCTGGAGAAACACTAAACAGGCACATTTTATTCGCTTCGGGCCTCCACGGATGTTCTGGCTACACAATGCTGGAGCCGCAGTATCAACAAAGTATTGACTGTTGCATTCAGGGGACCAGAGCGAATACCAAGGGGGCTTGAATTAAATTTTATAGAAAAAGGGAAAGAAGAGGGGGGTGACTTGTTGAAGAGAGCAAAGTAGCTGCTGGTTTGGATTGACTAAGCATGTTGTCATTCAAATGTGTGGAATTTAATACTCTGTGGGTTCAAGTGCAGAGAAAGAAAACCTATTAAAGTTGTCATCATGGACGAAACTTCCAGTCAGGCTGGTGTGAGCATTCAAATTGAGGCATGTAGTGGTTGTTACGCAGGATTGTCTGAGGGTGGACACCTGTAGATACCATACAGACAGCAGTGTAATTACTCAAAGCTGAGTCATTTGAGTTTTTTGATTTGTCTCCTCCCCCTCTCATGTCCAAAGTATTTAGTAAACGCTCAGGCCTGCATGTACCATAACTCTTAGTAGTGCTGTGGAAAACTGGATTTCAGTTTCCAGCAAATGGTGTCTGCTGTCTGTTGTCATTCCACATCCTGCTCTGGAGAATAACTTTGAAAAAACATTCAGAAAGTTTCATTTTGACATCCTAAAGTTTTTTTTATTGAGTTGTAATGAGGGTTTGGAGACAGACAAGTATTTCATTTAAAGGACAACTACAAACTGGTCATCCATTCCAAATGTGAAAGCCAAAAGGAGTTTGAGGATTTGGGGAAATATACTTTGTTGCTGAAAGTTAGATGAGAAAATCAACACCACTCTAATGTCTTTACATTAAAGATGTAGCTGTAGTTAGTGGCTGGTTTGGTCAGCTTACCACGAATACTGGAAACGGGTCTAAACATTTAGTATGACTCTTTCCAAAGGTAAGAAGATCTGAGTACCAGCATCTCTAACGGTGACTAATCAAATTGTTATATCCTGCTTTTTATGGATGTGTGTGTTTTTCTTAGGGTTTATGACACATACATACTATCTTTCTTTGTCAGGATGAATAACCTGTAGTCTATGGTGATTGCCTGGGTGCAAAGCTAAGAAGCTACTGGCAGCAGTAATACAGATATGCAAATATATCATTCCTGTCACCTAGCATGTGGCAAGAAAGTGAATCAGCACATTCCCAGAAATTTTAAATTGTTCCTTTTCATTTGGTTAATCTTACTTCCTATGGATGGTTTCCTTGTTTGTTTGTGTAATAAACCCGCATTTTACACATATCCTTGAACTCGATAGATCCCTTCCACAACTTTTTGATCCCCACTAACTGACTGAAGACACTATTATTCAAGATCAGTGGTTATGCATATGTTCACATCAAGAGTGTGAGGTATTGTGTTTGTCATGTAGTCTTGTTGTAAAAGAGATATATTGAGTGTTGTACAGTACAGCATTGGAAAGCATTTTGAATGGATTTGATGCAATGAAAGGTTTTTTTTCTTTTTTTTTTCTTTTGTCATTCCAGCTCTGTAATCACTGAACTCAGTTGCAGGGCATGAGCCAGCATCATTGGCAGATTTGCCAGACTGCCTGTGTGCTGTGTTTGCATTGGGTGGGTATTGATTTCATGTTTGTCCTGGTAAATACTGTATTTTGGAACCTGGTGCTTTAGTGAAATCTGGACAGAGTTGTTGGATGGTAGAAAAGGATGGGGAATGGCACACATGCGAGAGAGGTAAAAGAGTGCATGGAGCTACAGTAATACACCAAGAAACAAGTAAGAAGCCACGAGTTGGAAAACTAAGGAAGGAAAGGAAAGCAGATAGGAGAAGAGTAAGATAACAGGAGGCATAAAGTGAGAGGGTTTCAAAGAGGATAGAGATGATGGGGTAGAAATGGCAGAGATTCAAATGAGGAGGGTATGAACAAGAACATGGACTGGACTTACTGTGGACTATATCTTGGAATACAAAGATAAATACACTCCAATTTACCTCCAATGGAGCTCGCCAGATTTGCGGCCAAGTCATCCACCACCCTCTTCTCCCTCTCCCTCCTCTCACTGTTGAAGAACTTAATTAGACTAATAATTTGGCCATGTTTACTCTAGTCATTATTACATTCTGTAAGCACCGGTCAACTAATACAAATTTAGACAACAGATCAGAGATGCGGTGAGGCGCCTGCCTGAAAAAGAGCTATGGAAAGAAAGAACCGTCACTGACATGTTATCAAGCATTTGACATAAAGTTTAATGAACAGCTACGCTTCCTCCATGTTCACTGATACCAGCAGACATGATTAAGAAAGTATTAGAGACAAAGAAAAACTCATAAAGATGAGCTGGTACTTAATCTTGGTTGTTGACTGTGGTGTGTCATTTTAGGAAAATGAGACAGTAAGAGATAAGAGATCCTCTTAATGCTGGCTTTGTCTCTAATTAAGCAAAATTACAGACTTCCCTTCATTTAAACATCAACTAAAGACACTTCAAGATCTAGACAAGTCTAATTACAAAGAGGAGCAGTACACAACAGAAAAGTGTTGTCCCTCAGATTAAGCAGTGCTTTAAATAAAGTGTTTTTTTTTTTTTTTACTTTGATGTTGCACATTGTTGCAGTGATGGGAAAAATGCCATAGTCTGAACACAGGACGTAGCAGATGTACTCTATGGAAACAAAAACAGAACATAAAGCAGATTGGTGATTGTCATTGGGTTTTGTTATTGTTAAATGTATGCGACTACATTAAAGCTGTGGTAGGCAGTGATGTGGAGAAAAGAAAAACATGTCAGAATCTGAAAATACAGCCTCTTTCCTGCAGCTGTCCTGGCTGTCATGCACAAGCACTTGATCCATGCATATAACACAAACTACAGTAAACATAAGGCTATTAGCAACATTCATCACCTGCTTTCATGGTAGATTTTCCTACACAACCAATCACTACAACACATTTAGATATTACAGGGAATTGAAGTTGACAACCTGTTACTGTACTTGTTTGATAGAAGTTATGTCCATCTCTTTAACACTTCACCAGCAGGCCTATCCACACATCTGTATTTGCCGGCCAGCCTAAAGGAATATTCTCTCTCTCCTGGAAAAGAAGTGTGATTGGCCTAAGTCTCTTATTACCTCCCACCTATGGGCCAGGAAACAGTGCTGACATCTAGTGTGCAGACGTCTACAGTTTCCAATTTGATCTTGAGCTTAGAATATATTTATTGTGGACTTTTTGCCCATTGAAATGAAAAGAAAATAACTGCCCACCCAAGCTTTAATACAATTTACCAGAGGATTTCACATACTCCACAGAATGATGGTGTACGGTAAGTAAACTTGCGTTAACTTGTCAGAATCTATAAGTTATAGTAAATATGGCACCAAACAAACATAGAACATGATAATGGTAAAAGACCATCACTGACCATGTTTACTATTAGTCTTGAGACAGGAACACATAATTTCCAATTCCAAGCAATGGAGAACCAAACATGTTTACATTTCCATGCAAACAGTGTGACTGCATTATTATACTGGGACAATAAGACATGATAACTTAAGCTTTGTGTCATCTCTTGAGATTCACTCGTCAGCCTTTAAGAACAAGGTTTATAATTAGCTTTGTGCTCATTGTTTCCCCGAACTACAGCAACATCACACCGATAAATACAAAAATACAAGTACAGAAATGGCCAAAAGTGGAAGCCAGGATTTTAAGTGAGACAAAGGGACTGCCACAGTTGGAGTCTGCATTAGTTGAAGTCCTGAGCAGATAAATTGCACATTAAGCTCATCTTGAAGCACCACTCAGTCTCTAGAACCCTGAGGAAGCATTCAAGTCTTCTGGGATGCCCCCCTCCTCCCCACCTCCATTTATTAAATGATTTTGCTGCAGTTACATAGCTGTATAAATGTCAGCTGACATGTGGGCGAAACTCCATTTTAAGCTTGTCAGAGGGATTTATCAGGGTATTAAAAACTTTTAAACATGCTGTTTTTTAAAGCTGTTGTGATCTGTCATACACCTTCACAGCCTCATATCATTGCAGTATATTTACCACTGTATATTTACCTCCTGCACAGACCACCACTGATCCATACAGGTAAAATCAATGTGTTTTTCCCACTGCACTCTCAAATAGAATGAGGAGAACAGTGTGTAATTATATCACAATTGTATGATGAAGTATAAATTGGTAATTTATTAAATTGACTGAAGTATTGTGTGAGAATCATCTAAGTGGAAAGTGATTAATAGTTCAGTGCAGCTGTATTCCAACTTAATACAACACATGATCACAAAACTGACCTAATATCCACAGTATGCAGTCCTAATATTTCTTTTTATTGAGACACAGGAATAAAATATAACTGGCATAGGGGGGTGGGAGTATATCACTGACCTAACTAGTGTGAGTATACTCCACTAGCCTTGAAATGTATGTGATACATGTCTGCCATTGGCTCCCTTTGGTGACAGATACATGTCTGCAGTTGACTAAGCGCAAATGGGCAAGAACGGGACCATCACTGACCCACACTTTCCAGATGAACCATGCTCATATGTTCCACATGCTGAATAGCTAGTGAATAACATGAAATTATGAAAGCAGTGTCATTTTTATGATCCTTATTCTAGAATTAGGGCTGATGCAACCGTGCCAACTGCAGGGTTTCTGTCATGGTGGCTGCCATGAGCATCATAAAAGTCTCCCTAGTGCCTTAACACACATCACATGGATACACACACACCGCACGCTGTCTCTTCTCGTTTACTCGCTCACATAGCCACAGACTGTGCACCAGTGGATTTATGGTGTGTGAACAACACAGATTTTTTTTTTTTTTTTTTTTTATGAGGGGCTTGGACAAACAGTATTTGGAGCCAATTGATCGTTATGCTGTACATTATCCCATTTGCTGGAACACATTTCTCTTTTTCCAGTAACACAGGCTAGAACTTGGCAAAACTGGACAGTGGACCAGACACACACTGTCCACAGAACAAAGAAGTTTGTGTGCAAAAACATTTTTTAAAACAAGACCATTGTCACCATTTTTTAGAAATAGTCTTATGTCATTAAGCTTCCGGGCTGTTGATAAATGCAATTTGGAGTCATTGTGTATCACTGTGAGAGTCAGTTCCCTTTTTATTAGATCCCTACCTTTGGTAAAACATAGATACAGTGCACCTGTACCTGTACCATTATCAGAAACATGTGTACATAAACACACAGGCAGGTGTGAAAAAAGTTTTTTGTTTTTTTTTGCATGCATTTGTACACAAAGATCTATCCATTACACACTGTATGCACAGACACACCTGTAATGTGGTGCTGCAGCAGACAGTGACTCGCATAATTTCATGGATGTCTAAGGAAAACAGGAAATGTTTTTGTGGTAGATTTACGAGTTTTCCTTGCAGTTCTTAAAGTTCAGGAGCATACTATATTTAAAGTTGAAGTATTTAGCTATTTTGTATTTGCTTTATAGAAGGTAACCCAAATCTATATTCTAAAACGGTGCTAAAAGGCCCGAGAAGAGCGTTGTTTCAGCTGTTGTCTCAAGAAATTTGAGACAAGCCTGACTTGATGAAAAATAATGTAATGTAATATTGACGTTAGCAGGGATTCTTCGTCTGTTATGTCTGGCTTAATGTTAGCAAAACTGAATTTTGACATTGTTAAACATGTCAAACTGCGTTCAGTACATTGCTGTGAGCAATTACTACTATATTCACTACCTTGAAGCTTGTTCTTCTGATGACATAGAGGAGGAGTGCAAAAGCCTCTGGGAGTTGAGCTGTGAAGGAGAAGGTGCACAGGATGTAGCAGATTCACTGTCAAATTGAAGTCAATTCGTATTTAATGGATGTTTTTGACATGAAGTGCTTAGAATAATGTCTTGCTGTGATCATCATTCTTCATGTTGTAATGTGGGAATAATCTAATCTTCAAGTCTTAATTGAACATGTCTGTAACAACAAGCCCATTCAGTAGATGAGGCAGGTTTAATCACAGAGTTTATAAACTATTTAAAAGTAAATTAAAAGTCATTAGAAAAACAAACAACAAAACCGAAGTGGTGGAAATCATCATGTTTGCCCATTAATTGCTGTTTGCTTTAGATCTCTTGTTGTAATCCGTTGCTGTGGTAGTCGAGTGAGCGTTCAGTATATTGAGCTAACACCTGTCTTTTGCATCCACATTGTATTTTGAGTTTAAATGAGAATTGAGTGGCCAAACAGTCATAGTTCACAGGGCCCAGTGATGGAGAATCTGGGAGAAATTTCAACATGTTCAGGTTGGTCAGCCTGGCAAATAGAGCACGCCATTTAGAGCACAAAGACACTGTTTCACCTGTACGAACACATCAGATTTGATTTCATGTGGACTGAATGCTGACCTTACTCGCTACAGTTGCAGGGTTCATCCATCCTTTTCAAACTGTTATACCCTCTACCAGTGGAGCAGACACCCTTACATCTGACTGGCTTGGCTAATTCAATTACCACAGCAATGTTTGATCAAATAAAAGTCCAAGCCTGGGAGCTTAATTAAATACAAGGGGGTGGGGGGATGCCCATGTGTGTATGTGTGTGTTTGTTTTAGTATGCCTGGGCCTACGCATCTGGGTGAGTATGAGTGCATGTGTGTGCGTGTGTCACTGCAGGTGCATGCCTGAGCTATTGCTTGCATGGCTTTTTGGGTGTGTGTGTGTGTGTGTGTTTTTATAACTGGTTGCTAGGCAAGGGATGAGATAAAGCTTTTAACTGAGACACAGGAGATTTACAATTTGCTCTTCCGTTGAGCTGCTGAATACACAATAGGAGGGAGTTCAGTAAAGTTCACAACCACTTCTGACTGCTCACTCAATGCTACATGAATATGGATTTGTGTTCGTTAGTTAGTTTTATTTTTTATTTTTTTCAAAAATGAATTAATTATTCAAACAAAAAAACAAAAAACAAACACCTCGCAGCCAAAACAAAACAGACAGACTGCAATGTTCATGCACGAGGAAATGGCACGTCCTGCCCTAAAGAATTTGAACTAACTTGACATCAACAAAGACGGGGCACGTGCACAGGTAGAAGTTAACCTCATATTTATTCACAGTCAGTAAACAAAAACAGCAACAAATGGCCTTCTTTAGTGCCTCTGCATACACCTTTTCCATGGATGCCTGCTGTATCAATATCAAGCATTGTGTTAAAACAACAACACATGTGAACTATTAAAGTAAGTCGGTAAATCCTACAGGAGACATTGGACGACTAACCCTCAACAATTGGCTAAAAATCTGGTTGAAAACTGTCTTCTTGAGCAACCCCCAAATGAGACATCTCCACCAACCTCTGTTTTCTCTCCACTTCGAAGAGGACGACTCTGGAGGATGAGCCTCGAACAATCTTGGAAGTCCTTGAAGAGTTGGCTGCAGCATTTAGACAGCAGAAGACAGAATGGGTACTTTGACCTCTTTCTGTGTCACCAGAGAGGCATAGCTCACAGCACAGTATCCTGGCAGACTTGTGGATTGAACCAGCCAGTCCAGGATGGCTGCTGGTTTCAAGGGACCCCCTGTAAGGACACTGGCTCCCCTCTCCCTTCTTGACAGAGGCAGATGGTGATTGTTGCTGCAGATTTTCAGCCTTTGTCCCAAAGAAGCTCAGTGTCTGCCACAAGAAAGTCAGTTAATTGGGACCAGTGCCACCAGCCCTAGCCCTAGCTTCAGCCATCGTACAAGAGGAGATCCATATGTTTATTAGCCCGTCAGCACACAAATATTTATGGGAGTATCTAGGACTACATTTAGTTAAAACAGTGACTGAAAGCTTGCACCCTGTTGCTGTCTCCCCGCTCATGCTTCCATGCCTGAACAGACATGCCCATTATTTCGACCCCATAGCATCCTATGTCCTGTGGTTTTTGCTGGTGAGCTTTTGTTGTCTCATCTAGTATTATTGAATGTGAAATGGAAGGAGCAGTGAAAAGCTGTGGCTTCTGGCATGTGATTGAATTTGATCTACCTTTTGATTATACCTTACAGTGCATCTTTGTCTATGTGATTAATGCTAGTCGATTGGTGCCATAAGAGAGTTGTTAGGTGTGGTACAAAGGTGGAGTTATGCTTGAAATAAACCAGTTTGCGTGGGAGCAGGATTTAAAGTCAGCTATTATAGATAGGATAGAGATGTAATAATAGTTTCACGATCGGGAAAATGGTGCATATTTTTGGACAGTCTTTCCTCAGAGGTGCTCACAGTGTCTGGCTTGTTTTTTGAAACAAAACTTCATCACTTCCTCGCACCAAGCCTAGGTTTTGGGAACATTCATCAGATGCAGTTACTCCCACAGGATTGCAGTTTTTTTCCGGAGATGTGTGATGGGACAGGTTTTCTGACACGGTTCACTCTGCACTCTGTCACCTCAAGACAGATCCACATGTCGGTTTGCTCGCTAATAGTTAGGTACTGGCTTACAGACAGGATCATCTGTTACCCGGTATATTGGAAGGATATTGCCTTGAAAGTACTTCCCCATTTTGTCCAGCTTAATGGACATAAACCTAAGGGTGTGTTCAGTCTAGTCAAAGAGAGCTTGGAGGGCTGTCCAAGCACCGATAAAAATGAAATTCACCACATCCTGGTCACGTGATCAAAAATCCATTCACCAGCTCAAACAGCACGGGAGACTTTGCTCCAGGCACATGAGTATCAACACTGTCTGTGAAAGAGGTTTTCACCAGGAGAGAAAGTACTTGTATTGGTCTCTACTTTCGGTCACAATTACTCACCAGGAGTCAGGGGCTATTTTATGGCCACATGACAAATGGCAGATTAGATACGCCTAGAGAAAAAAACACTGCATGCCATGTCACTCTTCTTAAACCTGCAATGAGGCAATATAATACCTGTCTCTGTGCTGAAAATGGAGAATGAAAAGTTTGAGACTGGTGGTTACAAAATCATCCAAGTGTGACTGTGCCCTTTGTGATGACCATTCCTCAAGAGGCCAGAGAGTAAAAACCATCAACAACAAAGAGACACCCTCATACAGTAGAGAGTGGTACACACCCCTCCTTATTGCTTGTCAGGACTAAAGTGATGAAAGCTGAAGATTTCTTCAGGCACTCAACCAGTTCATTTGGTCTGTAACAGGTAGGCCACCAGTGCTTTGGAATCTCACAACAACTATTGATGCATATTCATAGCATATATAGTATGCTGTTGTCTGCTGGGAGGAGAACTTCATCTGCTGTGACAGCTGGCAGCAGTGTGACCTGTGCGGTATTTTGGAAAAACAGAAACAGACGCTTCTGACATCACAGGAGTGGTTGTCAACTGCCACTGCTGCCTGCAAGCAGGTTACTCCCTATAATCCACCTTTTTTTCCCTGGGAAAAGATTTGTTAAATGATTAAAATTTTATTTTTCACTTCAAATGCCACCAGGGAAAATTTTCTGCAAGACGTGCAAGGAATATTTAGCAGTCATCTAAGACACAGGCTTAGTGCCGCAGTATGCCTGTTCAGTACTGACCTACAGCACCAGCTTTTACAGTAGTGATAGAGCAAGTATGCACAGTAGGCAGGTTCTGTGGTTGCCTCTGCATGAAGGAGCAATTTGTTATCCTGTGTAACTAAGTAGAGGAATGCCCCTGCCACTGTCAAGGTTCAGAGTTATATTCCCTCTGGTGCCACTCATATTAAACACAAGAACACAGTTTGGCACAAACGATCCACAAATGGCTTGTTAAATTGGCATGAGGTAGGTACTATCTTCTTACCAATTTGTGTAACAGCAGATCTTGTTTGCAGTTGACTCTTCAAATATTCCCCTTTTAGATCATGTTTATTTTGGTGTTGACTCTATTTAAATCTACATAATGAAATATTAATGAACTTGTCTTTCCAAAGGTGTTTCATGTGTTAGCGTGAATAGCGTCTAAATGCACCAGTTATTTGATGATGTCGATGATCATGATGCAACTACCACCCAATTTCTCAGGAGGGCCTGCCTTCTGCCATTTTCTATCTTTCTTTTTCTCTTACCTTTTTTCTGCCCTTCTACCTCTTCTATGATGTTGTTCTTCCCTTCCTACTGTCTCTTCTCTTCCTCTCCTCTCCTCTTCTCCTCTCTATGACTCGAACTTTCTTCCTCTCCTCAGGTGACAGGGTGATGGATTAAGCCCAAATAAACTCGTTCATCTTTCAATTAGAGCCAGTGTTGAGGAGGTGTCAGCCATTATGAAGCTGTCTGGAAGACTGGGAGCGAGGGAGTGATGAAGAGAAGAAGGGGAAAAAAGGGTGAGAGTGAGTTATGGGTTTTGTGTGTGAGACAGAGACAGAAAGAAATTTGTGAGAGACAGAGTGAGAAAAGAGGTGAGAAGGGAATAAAAAGGGTGCCATGTGTGATGGGGGAAGAAACTTATTGGTTGAGGGAGCAGATCCAACTATTTAAACATCACTCCTGTGCTGCCGTCAGAACAGAACTCCTATGCCTGGCCGACCACCCACGGTCTCGCTCCCCACGTCATCTCCAGCCCAGCTTGCATTTTTACGCAACATTGCCTTTCACTGATTTGATTTTTTCCTCTATTGTTGCTGCTGTTTCTTATGAGTCTGATGAATTTGCACTGAGTGGCTTACTCATAGCATAGAAGGGCTGTGGAATGTGTGCGCGCGCCCTTGCATTTATGTATATGTGGGTGTAAAGGTAAGCACAAGTGTTGCGTTGTGTGCAAATGTGCTTACTTAATCTCTCATATTACTGTGCGAGCGCATATATCGTTTATATTCATTACACTGTATGAATACAGTGTGTGTATTGAGATACATTATTGAGTGTGCGTGGGTGCATGAGAGGGAGAAGACAGTGGTGTTTGACGAGGCTGATGTGACTTAGTACCCTTGCCTTCTTTCTGACTCAGAAACCAGTAGTGAGTTGTTGGCATATTTTCATTTTTTTCATTTTACTTCTTCTTCTTCTTCAAGGGAATATTATGTACTGTAGGCACACAGGGACGAGTTCTAATGAATTTGAATGAGCGTCTCAATTTATTTTCCATGTTTTATTTATTTTTTCAGGGTTTGGGGAGTAAATTGAATCGACGGCAGTGATGCGTGCACTAGTCAGGAGCAATATAGGGACCTGCTGTTCTGATTAAGTTCCTGTTATGGAGCCGTTCATTATTGATTTCATTTCTCCTCACTTCTCCTCCCTCTCACATTCACATTTGCTCCATATCTCTTTCTTCACAGCAGGTCTCTCCTTCTTTCTCTGTGCCTCTTACTCTTTCCCTCTTCTTCGCTGTCAGCTCTCATTTAAAAGCAGCAAGTTGTTATTTATAAAACTCCTCTGTTTTATTTCAGACTAAATACACTATTATGTTTTGCTTATAATTCTGCTGAAGTATTTTGGCTTTTGAGATTTGCTGAGATACATTGCAGCTGGCAACACTGTAATGTGGGTGCTCCTTTTGTTCTGATTGGACCAAAGTCCTGAATCATGTTTTTTGGCTGTTTGACTCACCCCAATAAGGGAACTCTACAGCGTCCATGGTTTATTCACCCACCAGTTAGACACACAGAATTTTCTGTTTG
>OMNW01010513.1:7150-21585 GCA_900303245.1 Selene dorsalis
CCCCCCCAAAAAAAAAAAATCAGTGATGACAAAGCTTAGTGATAGCTGGCCTTTAATCTTCGGGGGGGAAAAAAAAAACACCACACCAATCAGAGTGCAACTGCTACAAAACAGTGACATGCCAAAAACAACAGCAATGTCACATTTGTGCTTTGTTATAACTATATTACGGATTGTTACATATAAAAGTCACTCAGTTTCATATCAGTTGACTGGAAATTATTTGGAAAAAAAATGGAAGCTTGTGACTTCCAAAGCAAAGCAAAAAAGGCATCCCGTTTCCTGTTACATATTTTAAAAACCATAAAAAATACATGTTCCACAGCTAAATATGAAACATAAAGCCGAGTTCAAGTATGAATAACTCATCAAAATGTGCCTGAAATAACAGTATCGTGCAGACTGGCTGGCTTTACTCATGCATGCTATGGAGAAGGCCATTAGTGTCCCCACTAATAGAAGGATATTCACAGATAACACTTCATTCAAAGAAATCCATGTTGATGACAGTAGGAATTGAATAAACAGCAAGGATTTCACCCTTAGCCTGACAAATGAAAAAAAACATGATAGCTTGGTGGATGATGTTGAACGTAGTCCACAAAATTATAACTTAAATTACCTACTGGGTGCAAGTGATGCATTTGTTTAGGTTCTACACAGCTCATTAGTCCAGAGTACGAAAGAAATTATTGTATTGTACCAGAATATAAAAAAATGGAAATTAAAAACCAGGCACAGAGTCACACACATGATCCTGTCACAGAAGGCAAAATGAATCTCCTTTACACTTAAGTTAAACTGCTCATACATACGTTGATGTTGGAAGGCAGTACACCCGCCTATGGTCTCATGATTAAAAACAGATACAGTACAAACTTCCTATCAAACAGGCTCAAAAATGTTTTTCCCTTGAAATGTGTATAGTGTAAACAGCAGAGAGGCATCTACTGGTAATAAACTGCAAACTTGGAATTAAAAGGTCAGATACATTGTTTTCCTGCAAATTCTCCTGATTGTCAGATTTTAATGCTTTTACTTAATTTTAACGGTGTAATAAAAATAACCTTTCTGGTTTTAAATGTCTAAGAAAGGACATGCTGCAGGGATACAAAATTTAATGCTGTATATCAACAACACAGAAAAGACACTTAGACTCCCAAGCTTGAGAACTGAATGGAACAATTTTGCATATACGCTGCCAGAAATTCATTACGCTCAGGTCTCAAGAGAGACTTGGTCATGATGTGTAAACTAAAATGATTCCCAAACAAGACACCCCCAAACATCTTTAAACCTTTCCTCTGCATGTGAAGGTAAGCCCAGCTAAGGTCTTCAGATACAGAGATAACATCAAGGTGAAAAATACATCTCTTTGGTCAGCATAGACACAATGCATGGGATTTGCTTCTTTGCATGGAAAAGTGAGGTGTTGGAGACAGATTCAAACTCTACTGCCACCTTGTGGTTCACTCGTGTCATGATGTGCATGAGCTCCAATTCTTTTCCATATTTGCTGATAATTTCGCATAGTGACTGGATGAACCAGGAGCCGGTCTGTGTATTTCTCCACGAGTAGTAACCTGTAGATGGATGAGAATAGAGTACAAGATATATCAATGCAATATAAAAGAAAGTAACAATCCAAATACAAGAGCATGTGTGTTTGAGTGTGGACCTGGTGCTGTGGAGAAGGCGTAGAGGAAGTCAGCTTCCACAGGGATCTTGATGGGGCCCCCTTCTGGACTGTCTGTCTCAATGCCTGCATCCAGACCGGTGCCTCTGCAAGCCTACGCAATGTGCACATAAACAAAACAAGAACTGATTACAGATTAAGGTCATGACCCACGCTAAAAGGAAGTTAGTGTGAAAGAGAAAGTAATCTCTTAAAAATACCTGGATGAAGAAGAGTTTGGGTTTTCCCACCAGAGACTTGCAGTTATCGCCGCGAAAAAGTGATGTGAGGTCTTTCAGCTTCAGTGGGCCGTCGGTACCATAGAACACATCCTCGTCTCCGTGACTCAACAGAACACAGACAAATGAGGCCGAGCTGCTGTGATCCTCCTTTGAAACTGAAAATTTTGAAAAAGTGTAGCATTCAATGTTTTAATTGAAGTATTAATTTGTATCTGTGATTTGTATTCATTTGGCAGGATACTTACCTGCAGTTAAAAGCCGAACAATCTGCTGCATTGTCTGGTCATTGTAAATCTTCATTTTATAACCCAGCTTGGCGAACACTTTCATCACGTTTCCTGCGTCTACGTCAGTACCATTTCGCTGATTCATGCCTGGGAAAAAAAACAGCGTAGATCAGATTAGATTATTCATCTTAACTGGCCAATACAATGAAAGCAAAAAAAGAAATGAGGGAAGGAACATTTTTGCTTGCTCATAATGGTTGCTTAAACATAATGTACACTCGGAGTACAAGTCCAAACAGGTAACTGACTTAATGTGGGAATAATTACACCTTCATCAGTGACTGTACTCCATTGTTGCATAATGTACAGGACCTCACACCCGTCTTCAACCCAATCAGCCAGGAAAGGTGAAAACACCTAAACAGATGTAAATAATATAACCATAGATGGTTTGATTTCCCTTTGCTGGCTCGCCGTCAGACTTCTTCTCTCTTTTGTTTTACAGTGTCTGGCTTGTACACGTACATGTCTGTAGGAGAATTGAAAATATCTTTCATGTTAGCTACAGTAGCTGTGGTCACCGGCTCTGACCACAACGAGCTGTCTAAATTCATCACAAAATCTCATCACCTCCTGCTCACAGTGCTGTAATTTTTTAGGAGACAGCGAAGAGGGAATTTTAAGCACGCATGAATCCGGTGCAACAATAATCTTTTCTTGGTTGGAAAGAATTAAATGAACTTGGGTGGCTTAATTGCTGTTGTTGTTTACTCCACTCATATGATGCACAGTACTTGTTCAAGCAGAGAACATCAAGCAGTCGTGTGTATTCAGTTAGTCCTGCCAGACAGGTTTGAGAAACACAAGTCTGGCAGCAGTAACACACCATTATCACAGACTGATTCTCCATACAATTAAGTTTTCTTGTTCTGATGTTCAAGCTCTCAGGCAGATATCAGAGGCTCTTTCAATACAAGCAGACATATGTCCTCAAGTTTAGATTGCATGTCTCCAATTCTGTTAAAGGGTAGACAAGGACTAAGGTCAACTCAAGGTTTCATAATGTATCTCAACTATTGTAGACATGAAGCTTTCATATGCTCAGTAAAGCAAGGTTAGACCTTTAGGGGGTTTCCATGGCCATGCTTCATGAAAAGATTATGAACACCCAATGGTCACATAACATAATATCTGAGGTGTCTGTGGTCTGTCTGAGTACCGTCGCTAAAGCGAAGCTGCAGGAGCAGAATCCATGTGCGTGGGCCTTTATCTCGTCAGAATGAACTTGCTCATACATACAGACTATATAGACTAGACAAACTGATATCGTCCACGTGATGGCTGCAGGCCATGTAGGTTCCTGCACTTCCTGATTATACGTGATGTCCACCGATTTTTTGATGCCCTGCCAGCTATCATATTATCAACAGATACATGTATGCACACACAGGAATTAGGTGGAACCACACGCTTGTTCTCTTTCTCTAGCGCCAAAGAGGAAATGCCCCTGTGATGAACTTGAACATCGAATTCAGTAGCAAGGGAGGTGATTTAACAGTATCCACAACAAGTGTAAATCAAGCTGCCTCGCACGCCTATCACCTCATTTTGTTTGATAAGATGACCCATTTACATAGAGGGTAAGGGTTAGGGATATAAAGCACTGCTTTTGTGAGAGCTAACTCTTAACAGTTAATTAAGATTTTACTGCTGTATATTTGAGCTAAATTAATCATGCACTGGTCAGTTTACAAGTGTATTTACTATTTAAATTATAATGACACTTAAATAATAATGGTCTATTCTTCAGTTTCTGCACAAAGACATAATATATAACATGACCCATCATGGACCCATTGCTCCACTCATTGAGAAATGTGCAACAGTTTCTCTGAAATGAAACACTAGTAGTGGGCGTTTTCACTTTAAATGTAGTGTAAATTTAGTCTGTGGTTTCATTTTGAGTAGCTGTCATCATTAAAAACTAGGTGACAGTTGTCCTACCCAAACCACCCGAAAGACACAAAAAGCATTAATCACCCGTGGATCTGTCGAAATTCTTATTATTGATGATGATGCAGTGGCCCATGCTGGGGTAATCGAGGCTGTATCTGTAGCTGTGGGACGGGGTCTTGGGCTTGGCGTCCACATTCATGGGCGCCACCGCAGGCCCCTCTGACCTGCAGGACAACAAAACAGACACACGGTCCATGAACTGACACGGAAGGTAAACGACGCACAGGAAGAACCGCGCTACGATGAAATGAGTCACAGGACTTACACACAGAAAACACATAGTAAATGGCGGCTGAGATGGTAATTACCGAGTGACACGGCGGTTTCCTTATCACTGTCCGCCGACAACAATAGGCGAGAGAGGCTAACTCGCTAAATAATAGCAGTCACTCACCCTTCTCCGTCGTCCCGGCGCGCGTCCGTGGAGTCTTCTCCGTTTGCCGACATGTTTTACAGTCAGCTAATTAACTTTTAAGCACAGAGTGAAGTGAGTATGAGAGACGAGCAGCCTCCTCGGACAACGTGTGCAGACGTGTTGTAACCACTGAGGCAGTAAGCTAGCTGTGTTAAGGCAGTAAACAAAGATGATGACGTCACGAAGAGAGAGATGCGTTCGTTTAATCCGCCCACGCACACCGCAGGAGAGGCAGCGCGCGCACACACACTCCACTGACGCCCATTGTTTGTTTGTTTGTTTGTTTTTTTTAAACAAATATCGTAGGTTAAAAGTCCCCACAGATACACTATTTAATGATTTTATCGTGCGTGTTGAGTTAAGTAAACATAAACATTTCTCTAGTCAACTCATCTCACCACGTTAAGGTTGACACCCTCCCATGTACTGTCCTAAAGATGGAAAAAAAAAAATGCAAGCAAGCAGGTCAACACGCTTGAGTTTCAGTATCATATTGACAGTGGTATTAACCCCCCTAAATTCCCAGAAAAACGGCCACCAGTCCCCAGCTGTTGTTACGAGAGCGGCTGTGTCAAGAGATTTGAATTTCCACGTAATCTGATTTTCACAAATTTTTATCTCAGTGTCCCATACTCAATTGGTTTACCTCCTAAATAAAGTCTTCTGTATCTCATCCCGGCATCTATATTTTGAAATCACAATGCTCTAGTTGACTGTCAGAAAAACATTAACAAATAGCTGGTAGCTAGAAAACAAAAGCTCCAGTATAAAATACTGATTACACATTGTTGCGTAAGCAATTATCCAATAAAACATGGACTGTCTGTCTGTATAGCTACTTCATTTAGAGTTTTCTGATACTACTTATGTTCCTTGGCATAATTTTGAATGCTTGATCTTTACACTGTGAATGCAAAGATTTGCTTAAATTAATGAAAAATAAATAAAAACAGCCTGGAGCCACTCAAAAGCATGGCTCATAATTGCCTTGACGTTGTTCCTGAGCAGTGAGAATGTGGTTTGACACCATGATTATCCCACAGAATTTTCTCAAACCTGTTTGTGTCAAGTTGTATTGTATGTAGTAATGTGGTTAAACTCTCCCATGTACAACTTCAAGCAGTACAGAGTAAAAGCTTGCGTTATAAATCGGAACTAGTATAAGATGTATTGTGGTACATTGTTGAAAAGAAGAACACAACCAAATAAAAGCATTTCATCTCCATACAGACTTTAATATTGTCAACTTCTAACACAACCCTGCTAAAAACCTGAAATCATGGGCCAGAAAAGGTGAAACATGTGCTCAGACTGTCAGTCAGTACATATGTATATATCTATGTATGTACATATGTTTAGAATTACTGAACATGGTTTAGGAAAGTTTTCAAAACAAACTTACAAAGTGACAAACTCTTCAGTAGCTTCATTAAAGTTGACCTTTTTCTCAGTCAAATCAAGTTAAGCAAATTAAATCACCGATGTACTGTGCTAAAGTGCAATAACACCTTCAGTCTCTGTTTGGCAGGGAAATAAAATTCACAGCTGGAAACACTCAAACTGAATCAAAAAAGGTAGAAACTTGAGAATAAGGTTAAAACACAGATGTAATGATGGTGTGCGGGGGGTACATAATTAAGACCGATGGTTAAAAAACATTACACACACAAAAAAAAAGATAGAGGACAGAAGGAAAGCTGTAAACTCACTCTGTAATTATATGGATGTAATGTAGTATCAAGATATATATTTAAATAAAGTATAAAGCAAAAATTGAAAGTAGGAAGAAATAGTTAAGGTCAAAAACCAATTAATATAATTTAAAATATAAAGCTATCCTAAGTGGGAATGGGTGACTTCTGGTAACAGGGTACACTCAGCTCAGACAGTGAAAATGTATCAAGATCTAAGTAAATAAAAATTACAAAAAAGTGCATCACCGCCTTTAGATTCTCTATCAACATAACCAGTTTACGTTACTATTTCATATATTTACACAGAAATATTTGCAACATTACATTTTGTGATCTTCATTTTCAGTGTCCTCCTGGTAAGTACACTTGAATATAAAATGAAATTTAGACTTTCAACAACCACACAGTCCTTCCACTGAAGTAACAAACAACAACAGAGATGAATACGAAGACAGGATACAGTTTTTTTGCAGTTTTAGCATTCTTGTGTCACACTGTCCTTGTATTTCATTCTGTGCCACGTGCATATACACACTGAGGCACTCGTATTGCTGTCTGTTAAAAATCTACACTCAGAACACACAGAGACTAAGATACCCTAATCAAGATTAAAGCTATGATCAGTAAGTTCGAAGGAAACCAGGAAGACAAAAACACTTAGTTTATCATCAAGCCAGTAGCAATCCAGCTTGGAGCACAGTCCTGCTGCTTTTCATTTAAATCACAAGTGTTCAAATAGTGAGCCGCCTCAGCTTCTACTTTAGAAAGCAGAATTGAAATGATTGATCCTAGTAGTAACATGAGCCAAAAATGTAGGTATGAAAATAAAAGTATGAATTTCACATAAGTGGATGGAGAAGCGGGGCAGACCTCCGACCAGACATAAGGATAAATGTAAAACATTATATCAGACAATATGAGCAGACTCTTAAAGGAAAACAACAACATAACAAACAAAATGACAGGTCCCAACTGCCTACTCACACCCCGATTCCTCTGCTCACAAGATGGCCATTATATACTTCCATGTCATGTTTTTGTTATTTGTTTGGTACCAACGCTTCAGTTTATATAGAATTCAATATGCTAAGATGTGAAATAATAAAACTATTATGATAAATGCTGAAATTATTCTTTGACAAAAAAGAAATTAAAAGGAAATGTTGTTCTTCCAAGAGTGAAAAAGGTAGAAAAAAACCCAACAACAACAAAAAAAAGCTTTTAAACCGGATGGAGTGTGCAGATACTTAAGTCTCACAATTAGGGAATCTTAAGCTAATTAAGCCAAAGTTTATCGGAGAGGGGAAACAAACCACAAACAGATTCTGTTTGGTTGAGCGCAAAAATGGAAAAAAAAGCTAATATGTAGACTTCAGTAAATAAAGTAGCACCGCAATTCACCATAAATTCAAAGGCAAACTCTGTATCTGTCATTATTTAGAGTATTTGTTGAAATAAACCGGTATAAAATCGTTGAATCAACTCATCCGTGTTTCTATCTGTAGTGTGAGTACTGTGTATCTATTGAACATGTTGGGTAGGATTTAAACTTGTGGTGCTGTGTTGGGGAAGTTGTAATAATATATGCAAACTTAAAACAAATAGGGAATGCACAACAACCATGTAAATTTCATGTTAGGAAGTGGGTCACTCTGCTCAAGCAAATCTTATTAGATAGTGCTTCCAAAGCAGGACCAGAATAACTGTTGCTAGATGCAACTCTGTACCACAGGTCCTGGACTGAGAACCAGCAGCAGAGCAAATCGAAGATAAAACTTAAAGTGTTTGAGAGGCAGTGAGAGGGGTTTCTGAACACTAACCAGATGCAATGTTACTACAATGCGCAATGTCACTGCACCTACATTGAGTGTGGAATCCACATGCTCTTGATCCTGAGCAAATTTCTGCTGGAGTAGGAGGTGGAAGCTGCGGACATTGAAGACAGGTTGATGTCAGGCTTGATTTCCCCATGTTAGCTATTTTAAGGTTGCCATCTTCTTATTTGTACACTGCTGAGGGAACCGTGCTGATTCAGCTGTGATCAGAAGATGTCAGGGCACATGTCCCAGGTGCCTTGGTCCTTCGCCTCCCAGTAGCCCCCCTTGTAGACATGCAAGGTCTCCCCAGACGCAGCGTCGTCTATCTTCTCGAACCACATTGCTTGGTAGCTGTCCGGGTGGGCACCTGGAGGAAAAGTAAGAAAATCTTTTACTGAAGAAGCTTTAGAGGAACCTGAGGTGAGGGTTAGGAAGTCACTGCATCAAGATGAGTATATCATGCTGAAACTAAGCCAATATGCTCTCAAAAGTGGTACCTTCTTAGTAGCTGAGGTGGTGCTCTCAGGTACTAAGAAATAAATGTATTAAGCGTTACAGATTTCTTGGTCTTCAGACGCACCTTATAAAAACCAAACACAGGAAGCGTAATATTGATTTGCACCGGAAGAAAACTCCAATTAAGTTCTCTTTCATGTGGAGAGAACAAATCTCACACCTAACGTACCTGTACCCAGGACCAAAGCATACTGATCAATGATTCACAAAATACTACTCCAAAATACACTACTGTAAACTCTACAGCTGGCTAAAGCTAAAACTAGTCTCCAGTAAGTCTCCATTACAAACATTAATGACAACATAATAACAATAACAAGGGGATGGAGGGACAGAGGGCATGACTGGTGTTACTTGCTTTTGATTGGAGCTCCATAAGGACCCTCCTTGCCTTCCACTATGACAGAGCAAGTTGCAAAGGATGTAAAGAGGAAATGATGGAAGATGAACTTTTTAAAAAAATCTGAATTCTACTAAACTTCTAGAAAAATCTGGAATAACTGCACCATATATCACATTGTGACCAGAATACTTGCTTAAATAAGGGAAGAGTGATGGTCCATAAGGGGCTGAAAAAGAAGAACGAAGGACGGTGCAGGAATTAAATGAAAGAATGGGTATGAAATAAAAATGAATGATACAAAGAGGAATAGCGAGTGAAAATGTAAAGGTGCTACTTGCATGCAACAGGTGTGTGAGGGGTTGAGTCCTCTGTGTCAGCTGAGCAACAGCAGCACAAAAAAAAGATGTAAATCCACAACTCAGAGACCCAAACCAATCCACACCAATTTCTTTTTGTTTATGTACATTTCAAAATTGCTGTTTGTGGCATCTTGCACACTATGCTACTAACTATCAGCTCAGTACACTCATCTTTAACAGACAAGACCACTGATTAGTGATAATGTCTCTAAAAATTAAGGCCACATTTCCTATCAATGGTGTGTCGAGTGTCTTTACTTCTTCGGTTGAAGGGTTAGCCCTCCCCACATTAGTCATCACCCATGATGCATTCTGGCCTTGAGACCAAGAGGGAGTTTCTTATTTAATCAGACTGAAAACGTAAGCACAACACCTACTCTGTGTTGGTTTATTTGTTCAAAGGAATTACACTTATGTTTCAAAACATCCATAAAAATGTGGCGTTGTAAAATGGGCTTCTGATCCCTGTCAGCCCATAAACATGGCCAGTTGAAAATGAGGAAATGTGACTTGTATCGAACAGAAAATAGCAAAAAAACAGGTTGTTTCTTCACAAATATCACGCCCCTCGGCCTCCTGTGGATGTGCTAAAGTGATTTCTCTTTACTCGATGCTTTGTTAAAATGCCACCAGAGCAACTTGAAAGGTACATGTTGTTTTACTGTGAAGTGATACTTGCTTTCATCAGAAACCTCACTTGCTTCTGTACCAGTCTCCTGTGCATCAGCTAAATGGAACAGAAATGAATGAAGGGACAGTAAAATGTGAATGAGCTGTTATCAAGATGATGTACAAGACATAAAGCACCTTCATAATAATACACATACACAGAAACATGTATGTGAGCTTTTGATTCAAGGGTCAATATAAAGTGTAGAACTAGGTGGGGGAAAAGACTAATAAAGACGAAAAGACGAGTACTTGCTTTTCAAGGGTGAGTCATTGATTGAATCCTCAGTGACAGCTTAGGGTTCAGATAGAGACAAGCAGGCAAAGTATACGAAGACAGACAGAGTGGACAAAAGATGAATGGACAGAAAAACATCGGACTGAAACACAGGACAAACAGATAAACTCCTAATCTAACGCTGCCCTCTTTCTTTTCCTACCTTCCTCAGGCGAGCTGGCTGCTTTAACAGCTTCTCTCTCCCTTTCTCGACGGGCTGTGCGCTGTTTTTCTTCCAGTCTCTGTTTCTCTGCGTTCGCCTCGTCCCAGCGGCCGTCCTCCATTAGTCGTTGGTCGGGACGCCTTCGGCTGTCTGTTGGCGCCACACCCTCCTCGGATTCGTTAAGAGTCAAGGCCAGCGAGGAGAAGAAGTACATGTTCTCTGCTCCCTCTCTGGAAAGTCATGACCATAAATGATCAGAGAAACACAGCTAACTCTATCTCTACAACTCCATTTGTTTAAAAGCAAAGTTTAAATTTATTAACTAAGTTTTTATTAACTGGCAAACTTACGGTAAAGGGTTCTTTTTCCAGATTTCTTTGGCTTTGAGGGTCTGGTAGACCGTCCTCTGTTTGCCTTCAGTGCCATTCTCCCCTTTACTGCTCTGCATGACCCGGGAAAACTCCATCTTCTCATCCCATGTTCCCGACAGCACGTAATGGGCCTTTCCGTCCTTATCTGTTACTACTCCGGTGACCTGTGGGAAATTCACAGCTTTCAGTGAAAAATGTGATCACAAATCTGACAAAAGATTGTACAAGAGTTCATGGAATTAACAGCTACATAGTATATAAAAGAGCACAATGCAGTCATGGAAGAAAATGGAATAATGTGCTGCTACACAAAAAAGGTGACTATGTAATATCCAAACTACGTAAAGTAAACGCTTTGCTGTAAAAAACACAAAAGCCTTTCTTTGTACCTTTCTCGGTACGTCTCTGGAGAAGTAGCTGTATGGAGCAAACTTGAGGTGGCAGCGATCTCCTGTCCTGTGGTTCACCACATCAATCTCCCCTGACTGGAAGGATAAAACATAAGTTTAATCAACTCTTTATCAGTAGGGATGCCCTGGTTGATTTCCTGCTGATCACTGATATAAATGATCCAGGCATCCCTATTCATCAACTTAACAGTTACCTGATCAATCCATAGTTTTCCCACAATAATGTTGTGAACTGTTGTAGTAACTTTTTTCCAAGAGTAGTGATTGTTGCTCTTCTCAAATAGACACTGGATAGAACCTGGTGAGAGAGAGTGATCAATGTCAAAAACTTCATTTTTATCCTGCTTAGCCAAAATATAATTCCCAAATATCTACATATTGAAGTTCTGGCTTTTAAATGAGAGACTCCATAGAAATAAGACACACACACACACACACTCACCCAAGGGCATGATAGAGAGGTATTTTCCTCTGAACTTGCTGGCCAGTGTAATTTCTTGTCTGAGGGTCCAACCTTTTTCAGAAAGGGCATGGTGAGCTGCAGCGGGAGGGTGGTGACTCACCTGAGAAAAAGAGCATGAAGTGAAGAGAGAGAAGAGGTAAAACAAAAAGCCAAGAAATAATCATGATAGTCATGTGATGGTTGGAACCAAATCAAGAAAATAAACAGATCATGAAATGTGTGTTTGTTTTTCATAACTGGAACTGGTCAAACCTGAATGTGAGTGGAACTGGATAAGTAGTTTAGTCAAAATGAAAACTAATCAAAATACTGTGAAAAGCCACTTGTTAACTATGTTTCACAGTTAGTTACGACATACCTGCTCACACAGAGAGCGGTAGCCACATTCTCTGAGTCGATCCAGCTCAAAAGTTTCTCCCAGCAGCGGATTGAAGGGTTTTCCTGTGCGGTGGACAGTGGTGGAGTAGGAAGAGACTGTGAAAGCAGCCACATAACACATCTGCTCCAGAGAGCTCTGGCATTTAGCAGCCTTATCCAGCAGCTCGTAGTACTCCAGGTCTTCTGATAGACGTTGCAGCATTGAGAGGGGCTCATTGAAGTTCACCTGGCAGATACAATGCAACAGAGAAGAAATCTGAATATGTCTGAATATTCTCAACAAGATAAAACAAACACTTGGATGCCATCAAGTGTACATGTTCCTTACAGGCATTGGTATCTTTGAGAGCTCTTTTCCGATACAGTTCTTCATAATGCTCCATAGATTGAGGTAATAGTTGGGTTTGTCAGGAATACGAGTCCGTCTTTGTCTAACTGGCTCTAGCTCAAGAGGCTGAGGAGACTCTGGATTGGATGCCAAGGACAGTTCATCAAACTGAAGGAAGAAAGTGGACACACACCCATGAACTTCAGCTGACTTCGGTATGTTGACAAGCAAACAAAACAAGATACAAGATACAGACAGATACAAATCAGAGCTTGCTTGTGAAAAAAAAAAATTAACACACGTTTACAGACTGATCGTCCATTCCAGTCTCACTGCTGAATCCACTAACATTGCTCCCAGATCTTCTGCAGGACAGAGAAACAAGACAGCAGAAAATAAGACAACTAAATAACAAAAGAAAAGTTAAGGTTAAAGAGAAAAAAAATCACTGACATACGAAAAACAGCTAATTACCGGTGATACTTAGGGTCAGCAGGGACAGTAATAAACTCTGCTGGGTCTTCCATAGCATCGAAGAACTCATTGTCATCATCTTCATCACTGGCATCACCCTTTCCTGAAACATTACCTAAAGTGGAGAAAGGCAGTGAAAGAATGAGTGACAGAAGAGTCTCAGCTGGCCTCTGGTGGCTGGGAGGGCTGGGCGATCAATCTCATTTTATTTTCAATTATAATTTCGGCTTCTTACATTATGAAACAAGAACAAAATGATTTTTACCATATTTGAGCAACACTAGTATGTGGCATGATGGAGTGACTTACCTTTGTTGCTTAAGGCAGGATTGCTGAATGAAGGAGGGAGAACTGTGGCTCCTCTGAAAGCTCTTTCCAAGTGGTTGTGCTGTTTAGCCAGCTGTTCGAGAGTCTCCTCCAGCCTTATCCTCTGGTCTCTTTCAGTCTGTAAGGCTTTCTGCCAGCGCTTACTGTGGTTCTGGGCCAGCGAGAGGAAGTCCCTACATGCCTTTTGGAGCATGCAAACACATTAGCACGTCAGTGAAAGAGTCAGTAGCAGTGAAGCATGTTTCTCTGTGATTTACACTGTGGTACCTTACATTGATCATAGCATTAGAGGTGATTCTAAACAGTGTAGCTCTCTCTGTAACTTGTCTGATCTTTTCTCCCATGTCCCCTCCGACACGAATCGCCTCCAGTTCTGACAAAGACCTGTTTGTAGAGTAAATAAATACATCGGAGAACAGTGAAGACAAACAAATAATTAACCTCCATCCTCATTCTCTCTTGTGATTGGACCACTGAAGACCAACAATACCAGGTCTGAATTGGGCCTCTAAAGCCATCAAACTGCTTGGACAACTGATACCTTTGAAGGGCAGACCCATGCTTTACAATGAGATCATTGCAGGTGGTGAGGTCCTCCACCTTACTGCCCAGTGTGCGTAGTGAGGACTGGACTTCTGAGTTACGGCAGCTTCCACTCTGCCCTGTGGAAGGGGGAACTGCGGGGCACTCGTCACCTGAGTCATCTTAAGATGAGAAGAGGGTAGACAGTTTGACCAAAATGAATATCACATGATCTTTGCACAAATTGGTGCCTGGCGTAACTGGTGTTTTATAAGGTTTAACAGGACATTTCCTCCCTCTCACCAGATTCAGCCTGCATATGGACGGCCTTTGCTTTTGCAAGCTCCAGTGCAGTGATCCACCGCTGGCGCTCTACCTCTGAGCTGGCCTTCAGGTGGTACGTCTGTGCACCACCATTGGAAATGACAAAATTACAGGAGTCCTCCACAGCGATATTGGCTGTGGCCAAGTTGATGGTTCCCCTGCAGGTGTGACCCATCTCTGCCTGGGTTCTGAGGACAAATCGAATGAAGCACAGTGATCTAACAGGTTTTTGAACTAAGACACATTATCACACCATTTCATTTTCATAATGCTGGAGAAATACTGCTTCTTAAGTACAGAGTATTTTGTTAGATTATTATTATAGATTATGTTACTTCTTAAGAAAATTGTGACTAATTAATTGTTTACCACCCACCCCACCTCAAACTTACAATACCCCCACCCCCCACATTTGTGATGTAGAT